>CAUZXS010001320.1:2690716-2868216 GCA_963585895.1 Sepioteuthis lessoniana
TATCTACAAATAGACACACACATATATATATATATATATATATATATATATATATATATATATATATATATATATATGATGGATTACTTTCTTTCCCAGTTATTTCCCTATAATTTTCTTTCAGCGTTAAAGCAGTTGTTCATAGTAAAATAAAGTAAAAATAATAATAATAATAATCCGTACTCATTTTTTGTTTTGTCTGGGTTTTTTTTTTTTTGTTTTTTTTTTCTTTTCTCTTTTAGCCAGTATCTTTTTCTTGTCTTTCTCTGACAGTTATTGTCAATGATAAAACAATATTTCATTCCAGACTAAGCTTGCATAGACAATAAAACAGTTGAAATAATGTTCTGTATTCGTGGCTGACCAGCAACATGGATTGCATCAAGCCGATTCAGGCAATTCACAACCAAAGAATTGCCTTCGAGATATAAATAATGCAACAGATAAAAAAAAACCAGGTCTGTGGAAGTCAGATTTAAAGTAAGCATTTATTGAATATAACTGACCTATGTTGCATCTTGTAGGCCTATCATCGTCCTAGTTGTCTACTTCCATTTTTTTTAGCTCAGAATAAAACACAAGGAATTGTTTAAAGCACGGGAGATATATCTTTGGTTATAAAATTTTCTTTTCACCCTTCTCATTTAAGCAAACCATTACTATTTATTCACAGACCGTCTATATCTTCAATACTTAGGAAAACGGTTGTTTACAAGTAGAATGCTTTTTTTATATATATATAGCTGCCGGTAGAATAAAGAGTTTTATTTTCCCTATTCGGCCTTTGTTCCGAATGTTTTCGTTACAGTTATTTGATAAGTTTTGTTCAATCTGATACACAGACCATAAGTTGCTTACAATGTTTGCTGTTACTAAATAGTCACCCACCTAAGTAAGGAACAGGTTCATTACTTTACTTCTTAGGGAGTCCGTGTGGCGTAGTGGCTAACGTGCTGGACTGAGACATCGTAGTAAATGGGTTCGGACTCCAGTCGCGCTATTACATTCAATCTCGGAGGTGCACGTGGAGTAATGGTTATCGTCGTAGGAATTGGACACGGCGACACGAGTTCAAATCTTGAACGAGACTGATTGCATTTCACATAGCACTAATACCCTATGGAAAGGTGTGAATCCAATTATTCTCCCTCCAGCTATGGGTAGATAGTAGGACAGACTAGGTTCTTCAGCCTTGGTGAAGCAACTAGTCTAGGAGAAGGAAAACTCTGAATTCAAAACCTGTTAAACTCCGCTTAAAAAAGAATTGACCTTGTGTCATATCCTGCACGAGCGGAAGGGTTGGGTAAATAGGATTACATTCAATTTCGGATTAATACCATCAGGAAAAGTATGAACTCTACTATCCCCTCACTAACAGCTGAGGGTGAAATAGTAATACTACTGACTTTCTACAAGGATAGCTTTGGCATTAAATAACCCATGAAAGTTGATGTGCCATTAAACGAAGAAACCAAACCAACCTTAACTTCTTCCTTTCTTTTTTGTTATTTGTTTAGTCTGGTACACAGACCTTCAGTTGCTTACAGAATCTGCTATTACTAAGTAGTCACCATCTAAGTACCGACCAAGCTCATTGCTGCTTAACTTTTTCCTTTTTCTTGTTATTTACAAAGCTTTGCTTAATCTGTCACATAAGTCACAAGTTGTTTACAGTACCTGCTATTACTAAGTCTTCAACGATTTTAGTACAGAACGTGCTCATCATTGCTTAACCACGAGCCATTAATCGTATTATTGTTTACAAAGAGGTCACCTGTCTAAATACTGAGCAGGCTACTAGCTGCTTAACTTCAAGTCGTTGTTCTTATCATTTACCAAGCTTTGTTTAATCTAATACACAGACCTTAGGTCCTTCACAATATCTGTTGTTATCAAATGGTCACCCATCTAAGTACTGAGTTGTCTCATTGTTGCTTAACTTCTAGTTATTATTCTTGCTATCATTTACAAACCTTTGTTTAGTTTGTTTTGTTTTGTGTGTGCCAGAGTCAAAGAGGAAAGATTTTACAATGCTTGGAAGTAGCGTAGTAGACATCTTCTAAAAAAGTTACATTATACCTAGAAGTTAGGGAATTGCGTTCATTGTATATTTATTTTTATATGTTTTGTATAGCTGTTTCTTAAGAGTTTTTTGGTGGGGTGGTTTGCTCACACATACTTAAGTATTTCTATTTATATATATAATTTGCACAAAGTCACATGATTTCAAGTATTCCTATCTAATATAAAGAATTATATGGTCTCAAGTAATTATTTCTATTTAATAAAAGCCATTTGTTTGCACATCGTTGTATGTTTGGTTTGTTGGGTTTTATGACATATCAACATTTGTAGGTTATTTAACACCAAATCCATTTTTATGTAAATAATCTGTTCTATTTAAAACAATTCACTTTAACATAAGTACACAGTTTAATGGTCAAAAACATTTCCATTTCTAACTATTCAAGCAGCTGTATGTAACAATTCGGTTAAGTGTAAATACAGTTTTAATGTCGAAAAACAGTTCTATTTCAAATAATTCAGTTAAGCATAAGCACGCAGTTTAAATGTAAGTACGGTTTAATTGTAAAAGTCATTTCTATTTCAAACTATTCAGTTTACTCAAACAATTCATTTTAGCATAAGTATGCTGTTAATTCTATTTAACCCATAGATAGGACCCTTATCAGGTGCTACCACTCCGGGCCAGAGTGGACCTGGGAGCAATGGCAATGAAGGGGTACTCCGCATTCCCCAAAGCTCCAGCACTGCTGGGACCTCACCATCAGATTGTTTAGTGTCATATCCAGGACACTCGTTAGGGTTTACCCCTCTGCAGAGGTGCAGTCAGTGTATTCTACAGCCCCAGCTGACTGGGCAATACACAGAGTTAAATGTCAAACAGTTTTATTTCAGATAATTCAGTTTAGCATAAGTACACAGTTTAAACGTCAAAAACAGTTCTATTTCGAGCAATTCAGTTCAGCACTAGTACGCAGTCTCAAAGTCAAAACAGTTCTATTTTAAACAATTCAGTTTAGCATAAATACGCAGTTTAAATGCAAAAATCAGTATAGGGAAAGAAGCACGTAGTTCTATTTAACCCATAGATAGGACCCTTATCAGGTGCTACCACTCCAGGCCAGAGTGGACCTGGGAGCGATGGCAATGAAGGGGTACTCCGCATTCCCCAAAGCTCCAGCATTGCTGGAACCTCACCATCAGATTGTTTAGTGTCATATCCAGGACACTCGTTGGGGGGGTCTTACCCCTCTGCAGAGAAGCAGCCGGTGTATTCTACAGCCCCAGCCGACTGGGCAACATCGTTGTATGTCTTAAGTAAAAAATAATAATTTTGAGTAAGCAACTATAACTTCAACTCACTATTCTTAATACAAAAAAATACGGTCATCAGGCATCAAGTATTTCGATTGAATACAAATAACTTTTGAACAGATCTATTTGACCAGTAGATGGGAACCTAAAAGGTACTACCGCTCCCGGTCAGAGTGGATCTAGAAGTAATGGCAATGAAAGGGTATTCTACACTCCACAGATCTCGAGAACAGGAACTTCATCACACGCAGTTAAGAGTCATACCCAAAACACCATTGGAAGAGGGGGTCTTACTTCTGTGAAGAAGATACAGTCAACGTATTCAAATCCCGCTAATTATATATATATATATATATATATATATATATATATATATATATATATTTGAACGGATGTATGTAAACAATAGTAATTGTGATTCATAACCGTTTAAAATTTACTTCGCAGCTAATATCTCCTCCTGGGTAAATGGTTAGAAGCTTTGGTTTAACGTTTGAGTCAACCGGGTTTCGATCCCAGCTACGGGAAGATACTGTCTAGCCACACTGATGAGTTCTGATAGAACGAAACAGATCTGTCTGTGGGTGACTATATATATATATATATATATATATATATATATATATATGAAGTTTGAATATTTATTAAATGTTATTATTAATGATTTTGACTAGCATTATTCTTCATCTTCCAAACACAAATAACTTTTAATGAGAATATATATATATATATATATATATACAAAGGTTATTCAATAAATAAGGTGAAGATAGCAAAAGGAGTAATGTTTACTGTTGCTCCTTTTTTCTTTTTAAAGAAATCAATTGTAATGTGTCCTTTCATTTCTCTGAAGACTGCCAGCTTCAACTTCTTTACTGATCCCTGCACCTGGAACTTACCGGACAGTCAGTGTGTTTCCACTCTATGAACCGTCTTTTCCACTCAGTATCGTAGTGGCAAATTCATGTTTTGCCTATTTGTAAATGCACATCACACATTCTTATGTAAATCTCACATGATTTGCACTTCTCAGCCAGCAAAAGTTTTATGAGAGACTTCTGTTCAAGTAGGGAGCAGTCTGATATACCGCCATTTTGTATTGTTTCAAAGCTAATATTTTTGGTAAATTGAGATAATTTTTGCTATAAACCAATTCCAAACAATGCAGAATTCATATTTATGAGAAAAGATTCTGAAAAAAAAATTATATTTGTTTAAACGGTTTCCTAATTCATCAGTTGGTATGTGGATATACAGGGCGGGATAAGCAAATCGAGGTCTGTGTGTCAGACTCAGCATAAGTCAGTAAATAACAAGAACAGATACTCTGGGTAATGCCAAGTTACCTTGATTGTCTTTCAAAACAGGAAATAAATCTGTCTTATTCCTAATTAGATAAAGAGCATTACATACCATGTTCTTATTATTTGATTTATTTTTCATTTCATCACATTTTTTTCTGACTCAACAAGTAGTCGTCAGTCAAAGGGATTAGGGTGATTGGGTTTGTAGGTGAGGGTAAAAGCAACGAATCCTTTGTTACTTCGCACTGACAGTAGACAAGAAGCCTGCAGAAAAATGAGGTGAGGAGCCTGTTCCCTATAAATAAGTCCCTAATAAACAGGTCCTTAATAAATAACCTTCTAGGTAAGGTAAGGCTTTTAAGTGGGATTAATATATAATTACGTATCTTAAATACTTGTCCTGTTTTTTTTTAAAGGTTAAAGTTTAGAGGTTAGAGATAAATCCTTGTTTTGCTCTAGAAGATGATGATAAAAAAAAATTAAAAATCAAAAAAAGGAAAAAAGTGTGGTTAGGGTTGAATGCAAATTCAGAGGGGTAAAGTTTTACTTGTGTGTGCCAGAGGCAAGGAGAAAAGGTTTTACAAGGCTAAGAAAGAGATACAGGAGACTCGAGGTAGTGTAGCAGATCTCTTAATCCGGCCATCAGACTGGTATTAAAGTATGGTACGTTTGAACAATCACTCAGCACTCGAAGGATACGACACAAGGTCAATTTTTATGCGGAGTTTAACAGGTGTTAATTCATAGTTTTCCTTCTCCTAGATCGGCTGCCATACTAAGGCTAAAGAGCCTAGTCTGCCCTACTATTCTATCCATAGCTGGAGGGAGAATAGTCGGATTCATAACTTAACCAAGGATACTAGCGCAAAATGAAATGCGAACAGACTCGTTCAGGATTCGAACTCGCCATGTTCGTTTCCTACAACAGTCACCATTACACCACGGGCGTCTCCATATTAAAGTGTAGTATGTACTTGAGGGAGTTAAAAGTTTTGCAGTACTTTAGAATGTACTAGTTTGCGGCTCCTATATCACATGACCAAAGTAGTTCAAGACGTGGAAAGATACCCGTTGTGGTTGTTAGTATCGTAGTCGTTGATGCGCTGACACATTGTGCATTGCTTCACGCAGTGTGGGATTTGAAAACTGCACAGATGAACGATCAATGTAGTCTAATTTGGTAACTAATGTTACGCGGAAACCAAAAAAAAAAAAAGAACATTTGTTGTGAGAAAGGTGAAATCGCAGTTGTCACA
Source organism: Sepioteuthis lessoniana (assembly GCA_963585895.1). Taxonomy (NCBI): domain Eukaryota; kingdom Metazoa; phylum Mollusca; class Cephalopoda; order Myopsida; family Loliginidae; genus Sepioteuthis; species Sepioteuthis lessoniana. The sequence continues at coordinate 2,696,616 of CAUZXS010001320.1, forward strand.
GTACAGTAACCAGATGGTTCGTGAAATTTCGCTCGGTTTGAAGAACCTCGATAATCAGGTAAGCTCGGCCTAAAACCGTGGATTCCGAGGCTGTGCTCCAAGCTATAGAGGCAAATACCGCGAATAGCACTTGGAGAGTATCAAGCGAGATAGATATCTCCCAGTTCAGTGTGATTCTTCACTTTCACGACCCTGGCAAAAGTATCCACAGCTGTCGAATTGTGTCTCTTGCTACCAAAACATTGCAAAACTTTTGACTCATCCTGGTATTAATCTGACCCCTCAGTTATAAGAAGGATACAGAAAAAAGGGTGATTTTTCAGCAGAGAACAGTTGGTTTAAATTCAAAGTTTTCATTCTACTAGACTGATTGCCGCAGTAAAACTAAAAATCCTGTCTACTCTTCTATATAGTTGACGAGAAAAGAGATGGATTCATTTTTTTCCAAAGGGTATTGGCGCGAAAGTGCAACACATTGGGATTAAAGAGTAGAATCTGTTATTCTCCAACAGCCGTTTTCTTGTCTTTAAATAAAGTGCGACTTAAGATGAGTTTGATCCCAGAGGATTGAAACCATGATACGGCACCTCTTCATTACATCAACGACTCAGGATGAAATAGTCCAACGCTTTCGTGACAATTGCCACTGAAATTGGTTGTTTTATTTTTTTTTCATTATTTGTCCATGTGTTCATGCATAAAACCACTTATCAAATTGACCTTGTATTGCAAGGTGTATCCGACGAGATGCATTTAAATAGAGACTCAGGGAGGCGTTACAAACGCGGAACCGGTGAAGCGAATTCGAATTTCAGTCGATATTGTTTATACTCACTCAACAATACTCTTGGGAAAGGCATGAATCCAATTATCTATGGATTTTCTCCCATCACTAGATAATTCAAAAATAGGTCACATCAATGGCATGCCACAATGGTTGACGGGTGAATTAATGAGCAATTTGGATAGGCCATTTTCCTATAACTACTATGGCCGAGCAAAAGCAGGACGACCAGTTCGAACATACATACAGCAGCTCTGTGAGGATACGGGATGTAGCCCTGAAGACCTGCCAGAGGCGATGAACGATAGGGAGAAGTGGCGAGAGAGGGTCAGGGATATCCGTGCTGGCGGCACGACATGATGATGATGACTATACCTGCTCAAGTAATCACAGCAACAATTTGTTCTTTTTTTAGCTGAACATACCGAACCTCTCTTAAATCTCCCAACTTTGAGTACACAGCTGTTCATCAAAGACGGCTCCGGCATTAAATAACCCGAAAAGGTTGATATGCCATGAATACATCTTGACAGATTTTAAGACATCATTTATACCAAAGGGAGAACTATAACATGTTCGTTAATAACTAATTCAATTTGTGAAAAATATACAAGATACGTAGGATGATTAGGTAGTAAGACGTTTGGTATGTTTGTTTGTTTGTTTGGTTGGTTTGGTTTCATGGCAAATCATTGTCAAAACAGTTTAGTTCTATTCGACCCATAGTTAGGAACCTATCAGGTGCTACCACTCGGGCCAGAGAGGACCTGGGAGCGATAGCAATAAAGGAGTACTACGCATTTCCTAAAGTTCCAGCATTTCGGAGCCTCACCATCAGAATGTTTAGTGTCATATCCAGGACACTCGTTGGGAAAATTTTACTCTTCTGCAGGGATGCAGTTGGTGTATTCTACAACCCCGGTTGACTGAGCCACAGGACACTTGTTGAGGAGATCTTACCTCTCCGCAGAGATTCAGTCGGTGTATTCAGCAGCCCCAACCGACTGGGCCATGTAGTAAGATATCTCTACGTCGTTGGATTATAGTGGCATGTTTGTATGATACTTATACCACTCTCTGGGTCTACATAGCTACAATCAAGTGACAAGCAGAGCAAGAGAACTAATGACAGTACAAACTGCAGGTTTAATTTCAGCGTATCTTCTCTCAGACTTTTCCCATCAAAGGAGATCTATAAGAGGTTTGATGATGGAGCTTCTTTTGATTTGGGAGTTATCTTTTCCTGGAAGAGTTATCACCACTACAGCTCTAGAGATGAGGCCTCATACTGCAGCAATAAGAGCGGAAACCATTAGTCAGTTTGGTGGGGAACAGCTACCATATCCTCCTAACAGTTCAGACCTGATGACGCGTGAACCCACTGGGTTTCCATTGTAACAGTGGTCCATGATTATACTGATACTTCTACTTCGGAAAGAGTGAAGGATACTGATTTGAATATCATAGTTATATCCGTTAAATCAAGTATTTGGATGAATAAGAAATGACGTAAAGCGTCAACGAACAACAGACAGAATTATCATTTAGTTGCAATTACTGTTACAAATATCACATATGATGAGTGCAAGAAACTTAAAGAAACAGCAAGTATTTTTTTAAGTAAACACTTTTAATTATTTTTCAATAAGAAGGATTTAGCTCTTTTCTTAGAATATCGACAACTTTTCAAGTATTGTTTGTGATAACACACATACACACACACACACACACACACACACACACACATATATATATATATATATATATATATATTATTTTATTGTATTGTATTAATTTAGAGGATTATTGCAGTGCGAAATAACAATTATTTCCAAGTAAAAACTTCATCGTCAGAGACTTTTTTTTTTTTAAATGAACACGATGTTGGATGTTCAATTTTTGGGGACGTTGTAAACATGGTGTCACGTAGGGTATTAGAACGCTATGTTGGGTGTTGTAACCATGGTACCACGTGGAGTGTTTAAACCCCAAGCCGAATAGACGTGACTTCAGTTGTCCTAATCAATTTCATTTTATTTTTTTAAACTTAAATATGTATTTAAAGTATGCATGTTAATTAATGATATATTCAGTATTTAATTCTAACGTGCTGAGAGTGTAACTTGGCTATTAATAAAGCCTCCTTAATTCTGAGATTACCAACATTACGTACTATTGCTTCTATTTCAATCGAAAAATTATTATCATTATTTTTGCATTTAATTAGATGTTTATGGAATGAGGAAGCACGTGTGTTGAGGTGTTCTTTGATCTTGATGTGGAGAGGTTTGATTGTACTTCCTAAATAAATATTATGGCATTTAAAGCAAACTTACACACTTCATCGTCGAATTTGCTTAAAACGCCAGATTAACAGTAGGTTAGAATTAAAAACTGAATATAGCATTATTTAACATGCACATTTTAAATACATATTTAAGTTTGAAAAAAAAAATGAAATTGATTAGGACAACTGAAATCATGTCTATTCTATATGGCGTTTAAACAGCCCACGTGACACCATGTTTACAACGTCTCAAAAAAAAATTAAACATCCAACATCATGTTCATTTAAAAAGTCTCTGACGATGAAGTTATTACTTGGAAATTAATTTCGACTCAAATAATTATTATTTCGCATTGCAATAGTCCTGTAAATTAATACAATACAATAAAATGAAATAATTTGTGCAATGCTTCGAGCAAATTACGATAGATAGATATACGAGGGTCCTTCAATAAATAAGGTGAATTTTGCGAATCAGGATTCAAACCCACCATCGCCTTTTCCTTCAACATAACGACTCACATTTCCCCCAGGAAAAAAAATTTCTTGCTTTTCTATGGGTCGAATAGAACTAAACTGTTTTGACAATGATTTGCCATGAAACCAATCCAACCAACCAAACAAACAAACCAAACTTCTTACAACCTAATCATCCTACGTATCTTGTATATTTTTCACAAATTCAATTAGTTATTAACGAACATGTTTAAAACATTTTTCTGTCGAAAAATAAGTTTTTTTCCCCACTTGAGCGAAGAAATCTTTGGATTGAGTTTTTGGACATTTTGCTGACGATACTTTCCAGTTAATCCTTCATTTGAAAACTTTGTTTCATGGAGAAATTCTTTGAGGAGGGTGTTGCAGCTGTTCTCTACCAAACTGGCTAATGGTTTCCAAAGTTCTTGTAGCAGAATGAGGCCTTGAATTATCCTGATGAAAGTCATCGACAACTAACTTCAGAAATATTGAGTGCGGCACTCACAGAAATTCTCACTTATTTAAAAATGTCCTCTGTTGTAATTCTTCTGTCAGCTAAAATGAGTGCATTAACTGCATCAATTATTTCAGATGCGTTAACCATTGAGGGTCAACCAGGTTTGTTTTCATTTTCAATATTATTATTTTTGGAATCACCTTCATATTCAAATTTTTTTGTGTAGTTCTTTTTTTTTTGGGAGGTGGGGCTGAACGCGGTGATGTAATCTCAAGTATTTATCTCTAATACAAATAATTTGCACACAATAGTATGGTTTCAAGTATTCCAATCTTATACTAACAACTTATACACAGTTATATGATTGCAAGAAACCATTTCTATTTAATGATAGTCTTTTTTTTTACACAAATATGGTTCCAAGTATTCCAATCTTATACTGACAACTTATACACAGTTATATGATTGTTCTAATGGGGCCATAATAAATACGAACGCTCCGGGTCAAAGTGGACCTGGGAGTAATGGTAGAGCTCCAGAACTAGAACCTCACTATCAGATGCAATTTAGTGTCAAACCCTGGACACCATTTTTCAAGGATAGTCAGTATATTCTAAGCCCCAATTATAGCTGCAAAGAGGAGTAGTGTTTGATTCTGGCTAGAAAACTGATGAGCGCAGAATCTAAGTCAAGTGAACAGGTACTACAATAATCCTACACAAAAGTCGCCATGTCTGTCAGTGATCAGGGTGTCCGAGAAACCATACATAAACAAACCCATTATTTCTATGCGTGCTATGCTGTCAGATAAATTAACCGAACATTGTTTAGCGAAATTAATCGTTGCCGATCAAAAAAAAATTTTCAATATATATTTGTCGCCTATGTAGCAGGGTCTATCGTATAATCGATGTAACAGTCTTGTTTTTTCTCTTCTTATTTTCTCATTTGTAGAGTGGAGTAGTGCTTATCTGCTCTAACCAAAATAGACTTTTATTTTAGACTCGTCCGGTGTATATCAGAGTAGCTTACGCACTAGATCTCGTTCTCCATTTTTACCTCTTCTCAGATAGATATCAACGTTTGTATGTTCTGTGAATAAATATTCATTTGAATGGCACTTCGTGTTTCCTTCTTGCTGTGACGACACGAAATTCCGTCTTCACAACAGCTTGTCAATGAGTTCCTAGAGCAACAAAAATCGTAAAGCTTTTAACTATAAATAGAAATCAATTTTAAATATCTGTCTCTCTGTCTCTGTCTCTGTCTCTCTCTCTCTGTCTCTCTCTCTCTCTCTCGTAACCTGGACTTTTCAATTTTTAAAACACATCACTGGCAATAAATGGCCACTTGCTGGGCCGTGTAGTGATTTCCCTCAAGAAAATGGCACCGAACTTGAACAGCAAAAAACGTCACATGTCTTTTGGAGAAATTGTCTGACATTCTCTTGGGGCAGGTTTTTGCTTTGTTTTGTTTTTTTTTGTTTTGTTTTTTTGCTGTTTTTTTTTTTTAGGAGGGGAGGTTATGACCAACAGGCAACTCCTTAACAGTCGGGTATCTCTTGTTTCTCTCAACAATTCATCATCAAATGACAGGATTAACAATATATAAATAATGAGTAGTAAAATTCTTTAACAGTCAATTATTATTATTTGAATAAATTATGGAAGCGGCAGAATTACTGATAGTGTTGTTCAAATTTGTTTGGTTGGTTGATGGTTGGTTTTTACGGCATATTAAACCTTGTTGGGTTATTTAATACCGAAGTCATTTTTACAAGCAATTATATAGTTTCAATAAGTAATGATAATAATCATTCGTAAACAATTACGCTTGACTTCATTATAATCATCAAGTCACGCTGACAGCACAGATCCCCCCCTCTCTCAACTATCGTTCTCGACAGGTCTTCCAAACTACATCTTGTATCCGCACAGAGCTAATGTAAATAATTTCTTGCTGGTCGGTCAATACTGGCACATATTGATATCTATAATCTATACACAATTATATGGTTTCAAGTATTCTTATCAAATACTAATAATTTGAAGACTATTACATGGTTTCAGGTATTACTGTCTAATACTCATAATCTATACATAATGACATAGTTTCCTAATAATTCGCACAGTAATATGGTTTCAAATATTTTTATTTAATACTGATATTATCAATGTCAAAAATGGTTAGTTTATAGGTTTTAGTACATGTTATGCTATTGAATGCCAAATATAGTCTTTTTACGAGCTATTATTCAAGTAACTATTATCAATACAAATAATTTGTTACAAAATTATATGGTTGGTTGGCTTGCTTTACAGCGTGCAAATCATTATTGGGTCATTTAATACTCAAGTCAGTCATTTCGTTTTACAAGCAATTATATGGTTGCAAGTAACTAATAATAATTATTTGTAAACAATTATAACGTCAAGTAAGTACTTCTAATACTAATAATTTGCATCCAATTAAATAATTTCAAGTACTTATATAGTTTTATAATTAATAATAAATAGTTTTATAATAGTATTCCCATCTAATACTGACCATTTTTAAACAGCCCCATTTGACACATAGACGAGGTTCTAACGAGTACAACCAATCCAAGTCAAAATGAACTAGAGAGTAATGACAATGAAAAAAGGTCTCCATACTCCCCAAAACTCCGGAAGTGTAGCTACTCCTGCGGATACAGTTTAATGTCATATCAAGAACACTCAAGTGCTTTTGACATGGTTCCTAGTGTTGTACACATATACATCTTCAGCATCACAACGACACAACAATAAAGATGCAGGAAGACTTCTTTTCAAATATATTTACCTCTCACTTTATTGGAAGGGTTCGAAAGGGTTGTTGAAGGTTTGCATGTGAGAGGATGCTGGAGACTGAACATAAACTTCATATTTTGACCCCACTGTTATGACCGTCACGTTGTGTTTTTCTTGTTCTCTTAGATGCTCAACCAGAGGTCTTGGGGTCCACTCCATCGGGGCTTTTCCGAGGGCCCCCTCGGTCGGGTGTGGCCTTCCCTACCACATCTGGTCTCTACTGTCTGGAAGTCTGCTGGCAACTGCATCGGGGGTTTCCGAGGTCCCCCGAGGTCGGGTGTGGCCTTCCCTACCACATCTCGTCTCTAACCCTCTGGGAGTCTGCTGGCAACTGCTTTGGCACCCCAAACTCAACTGAGTTAAATAATAACTCAACGCCCACACGATCGCCTACTGGATCTTTGAATCGGATGTTTAATCGTCATCAAGCGGAAATAACTGTCATGCAGTTCAGAGGTTACTCTCTTCCGGTGCATGACTGTAATGGCACAATGAGACCTTCACCTTGTCCCATATCATAAGCCTTAATCCGCCACGCGATCTCTTTCGATTACTGGCCATTGGAATGTGTCACTTCCTTCCGGTGTATCACCTAGGAATAGCATTTTTGGGGCTGGGTCGAAGGTCAAAATATAACACAAGTACACCATGGCCCTAATCCTTATTTGCCACTATTTTTTTTAGTTCTTCGGCAAGGTCTTGATATTTTTCCAACTTCTTTCTTTTTGTAAATTTGTAGAACCTTGTTGTTGTTATTGTTGCTATTGTTATTGTTGTGTCTTTTTTTTTTTTTTTATAGTTTCATGGTTCCATAATAAGAGAGTTAGTAGAGGCTAAACCTGGATATATTTCTACAATATTTAATTAATAAATCCATGCTTTCTTTCTTTTTTATTGTTTTTTGATTTTTTTTTTTTAATGAGAAATATGCAAGTGAAAATTAAAATCTTTTTGATGCAAACAAAAGCAAAATCTGTCAAACCAAATTGAAAAAAAAGAAGGAAAGATTAAGGGAAAATTAAGTGGGCAAAAAGAAGAAGAAAGTATTTTTTAAAAATATTGATAAAACTTAGAATAAAATCAGACATAAAAAGTAATTCTTTGTGAGGACATTAACACTACTCATAAAGTTTGTAAGCAAAACCATAAAATAGATATTAATTAGTCAGCATACCGGATATTAAATTTTTTAATGACTTATTCATCCAACCAAGAGACTGTAAGGAAAAAGAAAAAAGAAAATATAGTCACAAATGGTACGAGGACCCTTCCTATTATTTCTATTATTATTATTATTATTATTATTACTATTACTGCTACTTATACGACTGCTATATCTTTGGTAGTGCCCTATCATGGAAAAAAATCTTTGCATCTGCTTAAGGAAGCATCAAAGAGTTATTGGACTTTTATGATGTTTCTCTCCTCTTTTAGTTGAAGAACTCCACAGATTTCAGTAGTGGAAAATTAGATACAAATATTAGAATAAAGTGTTTAGTATTTACCAAAATAGAGAATTGATTTTATTGGAAATATTCTTAAGAAAATCCAAAGGTGTCTGATGCTGACAAATTGATTGACACACAGCAAAAGAAATCTCTGTCATTTTCAATCCCTTCATATCTATTTTATTACTCATAAAATAAGTACACCCAAACATTTTATAAAAAGCTAATTTTCTCTTAAAACAAAAATACAGGGATTGTATAATTTTTAGTGTAACATTATACAACCAAAAACGGATATCATTAGGTAGTGGTTATTACCAAACTCTCCAGCATTGGAATTTTCTTACAAAAATAAGATATCTATCTTACAGCTTACAAATTAGTACATCCTTATTATAAAAAGTTAATTTTCTTCTTAACCAAAAATACCAGGGTTTCATTATTTCTAAAACAACATTATAGAATCAAAACAGATATCATTAGGTATCATTTATTACCAAACTCTATAGCATCAAAACTGTGTAACCGAGAAAAAATTCAAGTTTGGTTTGACAATATATTTACAATACAGAATTTTGGATGAGGGTATATTCATCTGAGAAATTCATACAACTTAATACTAATATATCAATTATTGTAAGGTTAGTGGGTTAGTTTTATGGCATTTCAATGTGTAATGGAGTATTTTATGCTGATGTCAGTTCAACAGTTATGGTCTCTAATTATATACAATAAAAAATGTATCTCCACCATTTATTTTGAGTGGGTAATCACTTCATATTTAGTTGCAAAATCAATATTTTAAGAGTCAATTTATTACTAAAGCTCATAGTTATTTGAAACATTATCACAGATTTATTTGATCTATAGATGGGTATAACAGTTCTAGGTCAGAGTGGATCTGGGAGTAATGGCAATGAAGGGGTGACTCCGTAGTCCCCAAAAGCACCAGTTCTAGAGCAGTGGGGAATACGGAATGACCCCTTGAAGAATTTTAGTCATACCCAAGACAACTTATAAGATGTAAATAAGAAACAGAAATAAGATGAAAGAAATGCTAGTGAAAAATTAATGATAATTTACAATGCTTCATTAAATAAATTCAAAAAACTTAAGACTATTAAGTCTGTTACTATTAAGGGTAAAGAAGGAGAAATAAAATGAAAGAAAAAATAGTGAAAAATTAATTATTATTAACAATGCTTCATCTAAGAAATTCAGGCAGCTAAAGACCATAATGTTTATTATTATTATTATTATTATTATTATTATTATTATAAAATGTAAAGCCAGAAAACTAAGATGAAAGAAATAATAGTGAAAAATTAATAATAATTCACAAAGCTTCATTTTAGACAATTTTTTTCATTTGAACCAAAATCTTGGCTGTTAATTTCCAGTTCCCTTCATTAAGACATTTTGTAAATTAGTCCATGCTGCTTATCACAAGTTAAATCTAAACGTATATATCTGCTACATATTTTCATTTCTGAAAATCAATGCTTTTTGGGATTTTTTAGTTTTTTTATCCATTAAGATTTACATGTTTTTTTTCACTTTTTTTTTTCCTATTATTAGAAATCATTTTTACTTTCATTAACTTTCTTGATACGTTTTTGGTATTCATGGGTTTAATTTCTTCCTATCATAATTAACTTTGATTATTTTTTATTAGTTTTTTATTTTTTTATTATTATTATCATTGTCATTAATTTATTCTGCACTGTAATCTTTAGTTTCACACAATAACAGTCACAATAATAATTTTTATTTTGAACATATACCGAAACATCAACTCCCCAAATCAAGGAACTCTGCATTTGGAATCAAGATAAGCCATTTATTACTCGTGTAGATGTGAAAGAAAACTACTGTGGCATATTGCAATGGTTAAAAAAAAACCAAAAAAAAACCTCATTAATCAAATGAAAAATTTTACACCACTTCAACAATATGGCCGACAATCAGATATCAAAAAAGATGACAATTTATTCATTTTTTTTTTTTCTAAAGAACCCCAAAAATGAGCACAATAATCAGTGACGCACACTTTGGATCACCAAGAATTTGCAATTATTTAATAAATTTGTGAATTATAAAGAAATACCATCATCCACTCACCATTCCTTAATATGTCAAAAGTTACTTGCTCTTCACTGTTTGTTCTCAAAGAACGAAGAAGTGGAATATTAAGAGTTGACAAATTAAATTTATACCAACAAAAATTTGTCATAGAATTTTCTCAATGTGATTAAGTTTCAGGAACTTCTGCAAAAATATCTACCATCTTAGAAACCCATAAGATTGGATCTACGATGTGAATCCCGCTAAAATTCTGTAAATCCTGAGTTCTAGGAAAAATCAGATAAGTCACCAAAAAACAAAATAACAAAAAATAAATAAAACGAAAAATATTACCTAATGCATATTTACTGAAATATCACAGCAATACCAAGGAAATATTGAATAATTGAAAATATATCTTTTGTTGTGATAGTTGATCAAATCAAAGAAAGGAATCCTGAAGAAATTGATACAGATATTACACTAATTACTGAAACCAATCAGAATTCATCAATTGGACAAAAAATGTCAATTACATAATTATTCAATGATGCAAAATCATATATTCAAATGAGTATTTGCATTTTTTCTTTTAATAACTAAATGTTCTTGATTCTCACTGCTTTAAATAATGTATAGAACAAATGTGTATATATATATATATATATATAAGGAGTCACTTGTGGAGTAATGGTTATCATCATAGGAAATGAACATGTAAACCTGAGTTCAAATCCTGGACAAATCCATTTCACACAGCACTAATAACTTTGGGAAAGGTATGCGTCCAACTATTATCCAGTCAGCTATGAGTAAATAATAGGGCAGACTGGATTCTTTAACTGTGGTATGCCAACGAATTTAGGAGAAAGAAAACTCTAAAATCAAACCTGTTAAACCCGGCTTAAAAATTTGAGCTTGCGTCACATCTGGCTCATGTGGAGGAGTTTATATATATATATATATATATATATATATATATATTTATTTACGCATATACACAAATATCTTATATATATATATATATATTAGAATTTACAGTTGAAAACATTTTAAATCACTAAAATACACTGCTCTAAGCACAAAAATGCAGAGCAATATTACAATGTATTTCAAGTATAAAATAAAATAAAACAGTAAAAACTCACAACTTTGAGTTTCACATAGCTGATCCTCAGATCAATTCAGGTTCACCTGAGGATCAGCCATTTGAAACTCAGTTCTAAGTTTACCCCCTGTTTTAATATATATCATACAGCTCACTGTATGTAAAAGTTAGAGTCAGAGGCAGTATTTAACAGTGTGGCCATGGCAATATTTTAGATGTTAAATTAATGGTCACTTGGTGAAAAAGTTTATATTATTAATGATAATAATAAAAATAATATGGATAGATAGATAGATAGATAGATAGCGTGAAAGAGAATATATATATATATATATATATATATATATATAAAGAATCTGCAAAAGTTATGACAATCTTATGGTTTTTGCACACTCAAGACTGATTACACAAAAAAACAAGCAGAATTTTATAAATAGAATATATAAATGAACAATGTACAAGCACAAGGAAATGCTTGAAAAGTAAATCTTTTTTATTTCCATGGAAACTGGAACATGTAGATATACAGCATGCAGTGAATGGGGGTGACTAAGTGAGAAAAAAATAGCATTTTGTAGCTGAAAACTTACTCTACCTAATCACGTTAATAGGCACATTATGTCTATGATACAAATAAATCGAAATCATTACTTTCTGAGTGCCCTACATATATATATATATATATATATACATCATCATCATCAACAACATGTACTTGATTTGCATCCCTATTGATCATTACTCTTGATAAGTCCTCTAGACGGCATGTAGTGTTCACACAAAACAGATAAATGTAAGTTTTTGCTGGTCTGCCAACACTGGTATGTCTATGTGCAGGATTCAATAGAAGAATGTTGCTTATATCTTCTCTGTCAGAGGGGCATAACATACACCAATGACATCTCCAACAGAGAGGTAGTCCCCTCAAAGAGTAGTGTCCTAGATATGACACTAACCTACATTTGGTGATAAGGCTCCAGTTTTGAACTTCTGGGGAGCATGGAGTCATCTTTTGATTACTATTACTCCCAGACCTACTCTGACTTGGAGTAACAGAACTTGTTAGGGTCCCATCTGTGAGTCAAATAGATCTGTTTGAAAATTTCTATTATAAGAAATACTTGAAACTTTACAGCTATATGCAAACAAACTATAATTATCATTATCATAATCATTAAATAGCAATTTTTAGCTGAAGCCATATAAGCAAAGAAAAAAAAGACAACAAAAAAATAACCCAACAAGGACTGACATGGCATAAAACCAAACAATGAAACTATCAAGATCAAGTCATGCTGATAGCACAGATCCCTAACTCTCTCTCTGACTCTCTCACCATCCATCCTTATCATCTATCACTCTTGGCAGGTCTTCTAGAATGCATCCATTGTCTGAACATATAAGTTCTTGCTAGTCAGCCAACACTGGCACATCCATATGAGATCATCGCATATGATATATGCAAGTCCTTACTAGTTGGCCAACACTGGCATGTGTGTAGGATTTTATAAGAGAACATTGCTTATGAGTTCATCTTTACTTCTTTAACAGTGCTCAGTATGTCTTAATTGGATGGTTTGTGAGATTAGATGTAAGTGAACATACAGCCATTGTTTTGTAGACTGTTGCTTGCAGGGTTTGTTCATTATAGTAGTATTCTTATATACATGTGTGAGTGAGAAAGAGAGAGTTCATGCCAAGAATGGTCGACATCTTTGAAATCATGGTAAAATTATTAGAATCAAGATTAGATAAGTAGAAATTTGAGAAAGGATGGAAACTGCCCAAATCCCAGTATTGCTGAGGTCTACTATTATAGTGAGACAAGTGCTGCAGATTTTAGAAGACTTATCCTTTAATCTCTAGTGATATACATCAAACATCTTACATAAACCTGTAAATACAGGAATAATGCTGATTACAGTGTAGAAATTCTGAAGAATTTGCCAGTTTGACATAATCTCTGAGCAAGACAAACTGAATGCCATTCCAGTATTGAAAAAATAAATAAATAAAATAAGGAAAGAAAAAAAAAACAACTCACAGGTTTAAGAAGAGAAAATAAGAATGTTAGAAAGAAAAATACCTTTGTGTATATTTGATAAGTCTCGTCACTTGTCAAAATATATATTAATCCGATTCTGTCAACAATGAATTATTTAACATCTTGTCATAACCAGTAACACTGATATAAACTCCTCTTGACAGAAAGATTAGACCTTTTTATTTTTTGCATTTTGAACTGAATTCCAAATAAGTCAAACATGAGAGAAGAATAGGAAGATCATTTAATTTTAGATTACCCTAGTGTTAAAGGCAAATAAGGGCATATTCAATGACAAGTAGATCATGTTGTTTGCTTATTAGCAAAACACTTACACTAGCAGTAGGAAATGTTTACAAGAGAATCAAATAAAGCAAAGTTCATTTTGAACTAAAGCCTTTAGGAAAGGCATTAAACAACTTCTCCCTGAATTTTTATCACTCATAGAATATCTTGATACAATGTCTTCTCAGTGGCATGTCATGATGATTAACAGAGAAAGTGAGAGAGTGTAAACAGAGGCTGCCTCTGTTAATTTTGAATCAAAGCCATAAGAAAAGGCATGAATCTACTTCTCCCTGCATTTTGTTTCATCACAGGATATTTTGATGTTAGTGGCATGTTATGGTGTGTGATAAAGAAGAAAGTGGGTAGGTGGCTATTAAATAGCAATACTTGATACAATATAACTGTGTGTAAATTGTTTTTTATTATGAATAATTACTTAAAGCTATAATTGTTTACTAAGGATTATAATTAACCAGCTGAAATCATATAACTGCATGCAAACATGTGATTATCATTGAACGGAAGTGGTTACTTGAAACTATATAATTGTGTATAAATTATTAATATTAAATAGAAGTATTTGAAGACGTATAACTGTATGAAAATTATTTACATTTAACAGGAATACTTGATACCATAACTGTGTGCAAGCAAATCTCTTTTAAGAAATAAAATATACAAAAAATATAAGTATAAATGTAAGTAAGGTAAAGTTGGTGACGTTAGTTGAGGGTGACCCAAAGGCTCCCTTTTCGATAGCTACTACACCAAGGTGTAAGGGAGGGCGCTACTCCTTTCCCTGGATTGCTTCACTTTACCTACGATCCCTACCTTATATTGCTGAGTGTTAAGCAAGGAGACATCAAGTACCATTTTTTGAGTCTTTGGTATGACTCAACCTGGGATTGAACCCAGCTCTCCCGGGCACTATGTATGTTATTCCCTAACCTTTAAACAAACCATAACCCTGGATAAGTTGACGTCACTAAAATCAATCAATCGATCAGAACTGTCCAAAGTTATGGGACAAAAAGGAATGCTTCTACTGAAGTAAACCAAACAAAAAAACCCCACCTCTATCATGGTCTTCAGTGAGCTGTCCAATAATATGAAAACAAAACAGATTGTATAGCTGAAAAATAATCTCATATTCTTCAGAAAGCTTTCCAAAAATATGTGAATATAAAGGACTGCATCACCCCGACCCCCCAAAGAAAAAAAAAGACGATTATTATGTGCTGTAGAGAACTGTCCAAAATTATTAGAAGAAATATTATACAAAATTATGTTGTATCAAATTTAGGGAACTATTACACATAATTAACCTTAGTACCTTCTTAATTAAAAAGAAAAAAATCATTCTTCCCTTCAATGTTGTAAGAGGCTAAACCAGTTGGTTAGAGATTTGAATGTAGACATAAAATATAGTCAATCTAATATTTTAGTTTAATTCTTAGACAGAATTTGAAAGAAGCTTTTCAACTGACTTGACAGTCACAAAACTAAGTTCTTTCCATCACAGCTTTTAGTCTGTTCCTCTACTTTCAGAAAATATACAAATGGTTTTAGTCAATTGCATTATGGGTATGGCAAACGGCCCACCAGGCCTCAAAAGACATATATGTTTAGTGAAAATAAGTCTTCCAGTGGCTTATATATAGATGGAAAAGATACCGAAGTAAGATGACAGTTCGTACAAGATTACTTGTGCATGTCAGATAATGGGTTTCCACTCACAAGACTTTGGCCAACCACAATAAATAAAAAGTGCTCTTTGACAAGCATAAGATTAGAAAAAGCACCAAATATCCCCAAGTGTATTGAAAGGCAACTTGAAGAACATTCTGCTTCTTATGCTCTTCCAGGAAATGTATAAAGTCTATTCAAAAACAAATTGAACCTCTGTTTCTAGACAGAAATAAACAAGGAATGAAACATGAATTTTCTATACATTCAGCACACTTATTCCAGTGAGTTTTCCATTGGTTGAAGCACCTCAAAAACCTTTCTTCTGATATGGAATGAAACTACACTGATCTATTTCCTTTGTTGTTCATCACATCCTTCTTTCTTGAGATAAATTTTTAGTTTATGAAACAAGAAAAAGTTACAGAGAACTGAAGGTCTGGCGAGTATATACACTAATAAAGTAACGTTGGCGCCCTTAGTCAAGGGTGATTCGAAGGCTCCAATACCGTGGTGTAGGGGAAGATGCTACTCCATTCCTTAGATTGCTACACTTAACCTTTGATCCTTACTTTATAATGCTGAGTGTTAAGCAAGGGAGTATCAAGTACTATCTTTTGAGTCTTTGGTATGACTCGCCCTGGGATTGGTCCCCAGACCATTGGCAAACACCCTACTCATTAGGCTAATGGCCCAGTTACATACAGTAATACATTTGTACAATCTTGGGTTTCAGCAAAAAACCCTTGTTGAAAAAGTATTAAGATAGGCTTGATAAATTTCTTTTTTCAGGTTGATACACACTCATCTAGATTTCATCTAAACATCAGTGTTCGGCTTTCTATATGATTTGAGATTTGAAATATTTGAAAATTTTTAAATTCAATCACAATGCTTTTTACAGTAATAAAATTTTTAGATACATTTTTTCCTTAGGATATTTATTTTGGAACATTGTGTGTGCATGTGCGTGTTTTTTTTTGTGTGTGTGTGTACAAGCACATGCACAAATAAGCCTATATTATGAAAAAAAAATAGAAACTATAAAATATATATATATATATATATATATATATATATATATATATATATATATATAGTTATCTCACTTCTCCATGTTTGTTTCATGACAAAAAGTTTCATGTTAACATATATATATATATATATATATATATAGAGAGAGAGAGAGAGAGTGTGCATAGCAGGAAAAGAGATCAATTATGATGTAAGATTATATATATATATATATATATATATATATATATACATGTATATAAAAAATTAAATCATAATTGATCTCTTTCCTTATTCAGTGGCGAATATTAATCATATAGATGTAACATTATGCAGTGAAAATTTCAGTCCGAAATTATTTTGATAACTACCTATCAGGCTACAGGCTTATTGATCCAGGTTATTATACATGCTCAAAGCAGACAAATAAACAATATTTTAGATCTCACAGAACTGAAAACTTCTTTTTGAAAATAAATAAATGAAAGAAAGAAAAAGAAAACAAATCCTTTAGTTTGGATAAGTGAGTGAAGTAAGGAGGTTGGAGGTACAAGATCTGAATGCCTTACCAAGAAATGAAAATTTGTCTAATTGGGAAAAGATTAATCAGGAGGGATTCCACCAGCAAAGCAAGTCAGGCATCATTGGGCGATTATCAGATGACAGACATCACCAAGCAATTTATCTATAAGCCAAGAAAAGGTTTTAAAGCCCAATGGAACTATTAACATTCAAGGAGAATTCTCATAAAAAAATGAACCTGCTTTTCTCTCATTGGTTCAATAAGAAAAGAAGAAAAAAAGAAAAGAAAAGAAAATTGGAAGATGAGAAAGCAGATGTGTGTTACAAAAAAATGTTGAAAAAAACAAACATACAAGCCTATTTGTAGTACTGAATGCAAACAACTACAAAAGAATAATTGACTAATATCCCTCTCTCTCCTTATCTTCGGACGTTCATATCATGCATACAAATGTTATTACATATTTTTCCACATTGTTATCTGTTTAGGATTGCTTTGATTGTTTGTTTTTTTATTTTGAAATTTGAAATCCTTACTTCATTTTTATTTATCTTTTATTTCAAGAAAAGAAAGTTGATCATCCAATACGTTCATTGTTTTCAAATAATGGATTTCATTGACAAAATAACCATAATGCAAAAAAAATATATATATATATATGTATATATATATATAGTAATTTACAAAGCTCTTTGCTTCGATGTGGCACAAGGCTGAATGAAAGGGGCACCCAATGAGACTTGAACTCACTCGTGTAGGTTTGCTAGTCTAGCTTGCTAACCATTACACCACCAGAGGTGCCTATATATATATATATATATATATATACACATATATACACACTAGGGTGAGTCAAAAGTTTTGCAATATTTTGGAAGCATGAGGTACAATTTGACAACTGCAGATGCTTTTGCTGAAATCATTAAGGTGATGAGCCCCACCCGACTGTAAGATGCCGATCTTGATTGTTACACTCAGTGTGCTACTCACTGAATTTTTCTCCATAGCTAGAAACATGGCCTCAGAATCCCCTATTTCAGGTCTATTTTACCTGATCATCAAGGTTCTTGCAACCTGAGTAAAATTTCCTGAATCATCTAGTTACTGTACTGTGATCAAAAATGCCTTCAGTTTCCACACAATAAAGGTTTTTGGTTGCTTCTACAGCATTATGGCCCAGTTGGAACTCGTAAAACACATGTTCCCAAATTAGACTACACTGAATGTTCATCTGTGCTGCTTTCAAATCATACATGGAGTGAAGCAATGCACAACATGTCAACGCACTACCAACCATGATGCTACCAACTACAGCAGGTACTTTTTATGGCTAGAACTGCTCCATCACGTAATATAGGTGCTTTAAACTAGTACATACCAAAATATTACAAAAAAATTTGATTTACCCTAGTATATTAGAACAGCAAGAGTTTGGTTTGGTTTATTTTTATGACACATCAACCATTTTAGGTTATTTAATGCTAAGTCCTCTTTCTTCATATATATTAAATACACATGATTTGTAAACACATTTTATTGATAATGTTTTTAAACAAGCCTAAGCTCATTCTTTTGCACACAACTAAGTATTGCTATGTATTACTAACAATTCATTTAAACATCACTCATTTATTTGCACACAGTTAAATGATCAAACAGTTCTTTTTCTAAAAATTCAATTTAGCATAAGTCATTTGTTTGCACTCAGTTTAAAGGTCAAACAGTTCCAATTGACCCTATCAGGTGCTCTCACTCTGGATCAGCAAGGACCTGGGAGCAATGGCAATGAAGAGGTATTCTACTATCCTCAAATCTCCAGGATTACTGGAGCCTCATCATCAGATTGTTTAGTGTCATAACCAGGATACTCGTTGAGGAGATCTTACCCCTTTGCAGAGATGTAGTTGATGTATTCTATAGCCACAGGCAACTGAGCCACAGGATACTCATTGAAGGGATCTTACCCCTCTGCAGAGATACAGTCGGTGTATTCTACAGCCTCAGCCAACTGGGCTAGAACAGTAAAAGAAAAATAATTCGTGCAGAAAAAAAAGTAAAAATATCTAATGTACAAAGGAAGGGTCGTAATAGCATCAAAGATAATAAAATATAAACTTACAGTTCTATACACAGTAACTCAGAGTTTCATGTCAAGTATATAAGGAATGTCAGAAAGTTTGATGATCTCTCTCTCTCTCTCTCTCTCTCTCTCTCTCTCTCTCTGTAAAGACGTTGGGCAAAAAACAAAGTAGTTTTTATCTTTTTTTTACGGATATCTAAAAACCTCTTGATGGTTCTAGAACAGGCCAGGTCTAAAGCCTGATATTTGAAACTCATTCCACTGTACTTTTCTTGTAGCACTGATATATATATATATATATATATATATATATATATATATATATAAGGAAGAAATAATTTAACAAATAAGAATGAAAGAATATTAATCATTATATGCACAAATTCGATGTACACACAAGTTCTTGAAAAATATCATCACTGTTGAATTAGAAATTAGAGTAAAATAATACAGGGAGTTCAATCTTAGAAAGAGAGAGAGAGAGAGTTTTGTGTTTGCAGTCTTGTCAAGGGCAGATTGAGCAATTGGATGGATGAGCAATCAAACAGAGTTGATTTCCTAAAGCAAAAAGACCTAAGGTGCAAATGTCTTATTTTTAAGTGGTCCCGAATGGATCAGTGTGTTATTGAGAAACATGCTTTCCTGCAATTCTATAAACACGTTCACGACGTTGTATGGTATATTGTCATATTTCAGATTGACTTTTGTATATCACCGCTATGAATAAAACTTAAACTGAAATGAACATTCATAATGATAATAATAACAGCCAATTCTTTTATCATTAAAACTGTACGGCTCAGGGCAATGAGCGTAAAAACAGCCGCTGATAAAAACATGTTATAGTATTCTAGACATATTCCTAAAAATTCTCCGTCAGACTATTTTAGGAAAAGAATGCATCTAACTATTCCCTCTCAGCTATAAGTAAATAGTAGAGAAGAATGGGTTTTAACGTTGCTATGGCAACCTATCTAGGAGAAGGGAAACTCTGCATTCAAACCTGTTTAACTCCGCTCAAAAACTAACCTTGTGTCGCATACTGCTCGCAGCGAAGGGTTTAGATAAATACATACACCGTTAGACTAGATACAGACCCCACTAACAGATTTCTATATTTTAGGGACGAGGAGCTTTTGAAACAAATGACTGAGTGAGATGGTATGTAAAAGACTTATCCAACCTACTACAAAGCCAAATTTGACACATGGTCATTTTAATGTGGGAGTGGAGAGGAGTGGAGTTAGCACGAACTGGACTCATGTACAGCCGTCTTAAAAATGCTTGGTTCCTTCGGCATTCCAATTTAAGGGTACCTCAAACCCAGCCCTTCTAAGCATGTATGGCTTGTGGAGAAGGCCCCTTGGGATTCGGCGGTCAACTTTCAGCCACCCAACAGAGCAGACTGAGTAGTTAGACAAAGTAGTACTCAGAGGGTCAAGTAGGAAAGGTCATTACATTTTTTTTAGTGATTTCAAGTAAATTCACTAAAAACTTCACTAAAAAGTAAATTCACTTAAACTTCACTAAAAAGTTTTAACGGTAAGAATCGACGGTGGAAATAAACATACCAATAGAGTTCCCTCTTTCTTTCTTTCTTTCTTTCTCTCTATCTCTCTCTCTCTCTCTATATATATATATATATATAGGCAGGAGATTCTCTTCAAGGCTTATATTATTGAAGATGGCAGACAAAGATTTAGTGCTTAGCTTTTAAGACTTCGAACAGTTCTTAAACTGCCTACAACCACCGTTCCGACACCTCATTCGCATTAGGAAAAGCTGAATAAAAAGCTAACCACTAACTATTCAATCAGATACACACACTTATGCGCGCGTATATATATATATATATATATATATATATATATATATATATATATATATATATAGAGAGAGAGAGAGAGAGAGAGAGAGAGATTTTAAAGCTTTATAAAAATATCAGATGAAGATTGTGCTTATCTGTATAAAATTAAAATACCGATGCTGTAGTAAACCACAAAAAAAGTTCACCGATATGCAGTTTTTGCTGGCACCCCCCTATATACACACACATTTAATAAGAATTTTATTAATTTTCAAAATGAGATTTCAGATCTGGATCTTATGAGTAATATCGAATACCCATTTTTGGCATTACTCACAGGTCCATTCTGACTCGGAGTGGTGGTACCTGTTAGGGTCTCATCTTTAAGTCAGACAGATCTGTTTAAAAATTACTTGTATTTGATAGGAATACTCATTAATATATAACTGTGTACAAACAGATGATAATTATCATTGAATAAGAATAGTTAATTTAAATCATTCAACTTAGTGCAAATTATTGGTATTAGATAGGAATACTTGAAACTATATAAATGATTGAAACCAAACAAATGATTATTAAAGATAAAGTGATTTTTAAAAATGTGCTGGAATGTTGAAAATATAAAAAGTTATTATAATCAAACATTTACAAATGAACCACATTTTACATTTAGACATTAAAAAACCAATGAGAGATTGATATACCATTAAATAAATCAAACTAGAACCCCCCCCCCCCATACACAAATACACATTAAATAACAATAGCACCAACAACAAAACAAATATCTCAACTCTTTTCGCCTTTGGTTAATTTTACCACTTAGCAACAAATGAAGTTAATTCTTATGCACGAATCTACAGTAAAATATTCAAGTATCTATTTTGGAAAGACTTGAAATGTAAGTCAACCTTAAAATTGAATTCCCCTGTGGCGCAACTGAACAAAAAAAGGGATCCTTATGTTTTTGTATGCTTACGACTGATAGACTGTCTGAATGATTCAATTGCACAGATTAACAGAATTCTTGGAATGGGATTAAAGTCATTGTAAGTATCTTTTCAATTGGCACTTATTCTCTCCTTCTGTCAACTACTCTTCAGTTGAAGAACAACAACAAAAATAACATAAAGAAATTATATATATATATATACATATATATATAGAGAGAGAGAGAGATAGGTGTGTGTGTGTGTGTGTGTGTGTGTGTGTGTGTGTGTGTGTGTGTGTGTGTGTGTGTGTGTGAAGCTAAAAAAAAAAAAAAAACAAAGAAAAAATAAAATAAGATACTTCATTTGTGAAGTATATTAGATCTGATAATTTGATTTCAACGAGATGAGGTTAATAAAGAATACAAGAAAAACTCAAATCAGCCAATGAAAGAGGATTTAAAATAACAGCATGTGCTATTACCAACATAATGACCAGACCCTGTCAAGGCTGACAATACGTGTAACAGCTTTTTTAAAATTCTCATTACTATCTGGAGGAAAGGCAGTAATATAAGGGTTACAACTGCTCACTCACTGATTTTTTTTTTTTTTAATTCAAACTCGGTGGCATGTCAGTGACAAGATATTTTTTGTCGAGTTATAGAATACGGACATGATTTCATTAAGAAAAAAAGATGTGTCGGTGGGTGCATACAAGCAAACATATAAACATATGCATTTATAAAGTGACACATAAGTACATACATGAATTTGTACTGGACACCTCACAGGGTGTAATGATTAGCAAGCTAGATTGATGAGCCATAGTAAGTAAATTCGATTCTCACTGGGTACCCTTACTTCTGGTCTGGTGCCACATCTAAGTTAAGTTTACTGAATAACTATATGAATCTGTATCCTTCAATGTCAGATCTAATTTCTGGCCAATCTATATATTGGCAACAAGGTTTATTAAAGACTAGAAAGAAAACTTTTTAAAAATAATCATTATTATTAGTAGTAGTAGTAGTAATAGTAGTAATAATAATCATCATGAGTCATCCGACGAGACGGAGAATATACCAACAATGTTCTCCGCCGAAATAAATTTATTATGACGGCTTGACTGAGTTTGAGTCTCCATTAATTGCACTATATATATATATATATATATATATATATATATATATATATATATATAATTAAGTAATCAATTTTTTATATAACCAATTCTATAATTTTGTTGGTGTGAAAAAAAACCCAGATAATACAATTTGCAAATGAATAAATATTACACGAACAGGTATCCGGGAAAAAATTCCATAAAAAAAAGAAAAGACTAAAACCATACGTACTACTTGAAAATAATTAACCAATAATGTCTTCCTAATCAAAAGAAAAAACACCAACAGAATTCCTAAAGCTAAACGTAAGAGTTCTCAATCCACTAAGTAGAACGAAATATGACTCCGCAGGAACACACACACACACACACATATATATATATATATATATATATATATATATATATATATATTTACCAACCCCTCCGCTCGGGCAGTATATGACACAAGGTCAATTTTTTTTAAGCGGAGTTTAACAGGTTTGAATTCAGAGTTTTCTCTCTCTTAGACTAGTTGCCTCACCAAGGCTGAAGAACTCAGTCTGTCCTACTATTTACCCATAGCTGGAGGGAGAATAATTGGATTCATACCTTTCCCAAGGGTATCAGTGCGATGTGAAATGCAACCAGTCTCGTCCCGGATTTGAATTCGTGTCGCCGTGTCAATTTACTACGACGATAACCATTACACCACGGGCACCTCCAAATACATATATATATATATATATATATATATATATATGTATATATGCACAAAGTTCTAAGCCTATCCCAGATTTTAGATTTGGGTGAATTTAGAACTTTTTGAAAGACCCTTATGTATGTGCATGTGTGTATACACACACACACACACACACACACACACACACACACACACAAGGATCGTAAAAAAAGTTCTAAGATTTGGAGTGTGAGCCTCACCTACATAGAAATTAAGACAGAAATCTGAATTAGTTTTTTTCGTTTTATAAGAAGTTGTACATTTTTGTTAAGCTATGGCTCTTCTTCCTGAGTGCCCTTTTAAACAACCCTTGTATTTTGTGTTTGGTTTCTTCGTTTAATGGCATATCAAGCTGCATGGGGTTATTTTATTCCAAAGCCATCCTTTTAGAAGAACAGCTATGCGACTATTTAACCCTCATCTGGGAGGATAAAGAGTTTTCATATCCTTTCCTAAGGGTATAAGTCCGAAAGTGAACGTGGTAGTGTGATGGGAAATCGAACTCGGTTACTTTGAGGTTGCAGTTCAGCACGTGAGCCATTAGTACTCCCACCTCGTATATTTAGGAAGTTTAAACTTTTATCAACTGCTATCATAAATAATTTTGATGAGTATTATCTTTCCGATTCCTAATTCTAATTGCGTTTTATGCGGAAAAAAATAAACTGAATTAAAAAATAAATCAATAAGAATATCTTCACTGACTAGTACGTTCGTATATAGGGACTTGATATCTAAACAGCAATGCCCTTTACAAATTCGCAAAAGTCCAAGTAAAAATGTTAAAGCCCCACCAAGGAACAATTAGCTTTTTACACATTAAAAGAGATCAGGAGATCTTATAAAGAGATTAAAAAAAAAAAAAAAAAAAAAACCTAGACACGAAAATAAAAATATTCATTATTATGTGCGAATGAAGCAATTCAGGGACTCGAAGAATATAGGGGAAAAAGAACAAAGAGTGAATGATTATAGCAGCCAAAATACAAATGGGAAGAAAATAACTATATGGATATTTAAAGCTATTAACTAAGGAAATTGCACAAGATGTGACCAGGACATGGCAACGAAGAGAAAACATGAAGAGAGAAAGTGAGTTTCTATTAATTGCAGCGTAAAATAAAATGATTAACAAAATTGAAAATCTATAAATAATGCTATAGATAATAATCATAACAAAGTAAAAAAAAAATTGATATTATGTTTTTCGGAAAATAATGTCCAATTTTAGAATAAACTTTTTTGGCTGAATTTAGAGTGTTCGCCAATGGTCCGGGAGACTTGGGTTTAATCCCAGGTCACGTCATACCAAAGACTTTTAAAATAGTACTTGATACATCTTGGTTTAACACTCAGCAATATAAGATACGTATCAAGGGTAAAGTGGAGTAATCCAAGGAAAGGAGTAGCACCCTCCCTACACTTCGGTGTAGAAGCTATTGAAAAGGGAGCCTTCTGGTCACCCTACACTACGGTCTCCAACAACAATCAATTTAAACAGTGTTTTAACCAGTCAAAATATGATCCCTGAAGATCTATGTATTTCTGTCATCGATTAACAAGGTTTTTTTTTATGCCTGTACGATAAAAGTCTAACAGTTTTGATGCCAAGAAATCTTGAAATTCAGTTTCTACTTCTCTTTTAGAAAGGAATATTTTGGGGTGCAAAAAAAAAAAAAATTGGCCAGATGCTTGAAGAGAAGGTAATTGATGGATGTGGAAAAGTCAGCACAAAGTCAAACGAAAACAACCTCATCCAGGATTTGAACTCGGGTTGCTGATTCCATCTTCTACGACGATAAGCCTTACACTAAGCGCACCTTAACATGTGCGCCTATGTGTGAGTGAGTGTGTGTGTGTGTGCGCGCGTTTGTGTGAGCGTGTGTTCGTACGCGCACACGCGTTGTGTGTGTGTTTGCGTGCGTGTATGTGTGATTATAACTTTATTTTTTTTAAATACTGAGGACCCTACACAGAAAAAACAAAACATAACTGAAGAAGATGTAGGCGAGTGTTGGGTTTTAGCTTATTTTTGTTTAATGACATATCAACCTTCGTTGGGTTATTTAATGCCAAAGCAAAGAAGAACAGTAGTAGTACAATTTAACTGATAGCTAGGAGGATAAGTGGGTCCATACCTTTCCCAAAAGTATTAGCCTGAAAGTGAAGGTAATAGCGCGACTGGAGTTCGAACTTGCTCACGGCGATATCGCAATCCAGCACATAAGCCACAACACAACAAGGACTCCCCCAAAGGTGTATATATGTAAACACATGAACTTATACACTGACACACATGTGTACACACAAGAATCTGTGTTACTTAAGGTCAGGGACGTGAGAGCAGAAGAGAAACAAGGTAGGTGGGGATAGGGGAGCATGAAATTGAAAGAGTGAGGATGAGGATTATCCCTAAGATTATCCATCAGTTGGATGACTGTTTAATATGTTACAGCTAGCGTGTAAAATTACACAAGCATGTTAGAGTTTGTGTGTGTGGAGGGGGGGCATAGTTGTGCGTATTCTCATGTAATGGTTTCTTCTTGATGCGTAATCTCGCACCTGCACATCGTGTAACCAAATACACTGAGAAATGCACAAAAGCAAGTGCTTGTGCATATGTTTTTATTCTAGGTGAGTGTCCAGCACACATTGCACGCGCGTGTGTGTGTGTGTCTGAGCGTGTGTGTGCTCAAAGTAATTCAATGAGTAACGTAATTCTTTTAAGATACAAGTACCACCCACAAATTATTTTCTCCACCCTGTTGAACATGCTGGCACAGAGACAGGTTGAAGTTTGAAGTTGTTGTTCAAACTCTTTTAAAGGCTGCTCCATGTCATATCCTATTTATAGAATTTATATTACAATTAAATACTAGTCAATAACTAATATATTACAGTTATCTCCCTTGCAAAATTATAGATTGAGGTAAGAAATCATGCTACAATGTTCCTTTGTTTGCTGGGTGATAATACTGTAATACAAAAATCATATCTGATTATAATGGAGATTAGTCCCAAATTCCACAGCTCTGAATCTCTGCAACTAAAAATATAAATATGTAGCAGTCTAAAAATAAGTACACCTTTTTTATATATTTCTTCAATTTAGTTTTGGTCAGAGTTTGGTCATGAATTACACCGAATAAAATCTATTTTGAATATAATAATGTATGCTTTATCAACAAGCATTAAAGTTACAAATGAGATAGTTTATCGGCAGTCAAAGCTACGTTTCCTGAAAAATAAAATCGTTCTGGGTAGATACAGCCTTATGCAGAAATGGTACTGGGCTTCGGCTTGATGTAGCCCCATTTCAGATTTTTCATGAATTATTTTTTTAATCAGCACTACTGCACAAAGTTTGCATAGGGGTATACATGCAAGACAGACAGTGTACTTTAGCCTTTGTAAGGTAACCAGTCTAGGAAAAGAAAAAACTATGAAATCAAAACTGGGTGAATGTTGTTTGAAAAAACACTGACGCAAAAGTCTACTAGTCACCTATAAACAACTAATACCCCCACCCAAAAAAAATGAGACTGGTTCTACACGTCTTCACTGTTATGAACAAATCATCTGTAGAGATTATTTGATGAGTGTGGTGAAGATTCTTTTTCACCCCCTGCCTTTCGCTGTAAAATGGACTGCTTATACGTCCAGTTAATACAAACTACCCATATATGCTTATAAGTAAGTCCTATAAATACAAACTACCCATATATGCTTATAAGTAAGTCGAGAGCAATACTGAACATGTCCTGGCGTCAACACCCCACAAGACACCAACTATACGGCCACTTGCCTCCCATCACGAAAACTATACAAGTTAGACGAACCAGACATGCAGGACACTGCTGGAGAAGCAAGGACGAACTCATCAGTGATGTACTCCTATGGACCCCCGCATATGGCCAAGCAAAAGCAGGACGACCAGCAAGAACATACATACAGCAGTTATGTGAGGATACGGGATGTAACCCTGAAGACCTGCCAAAAGCGATGAATGATAGGGAGAAGTGGCGAGAGAGGGTCAGGGATATCCGTGCTGGCGGCACGACTTGATGATGATGAATACTAACTACTCATATATGCTGAATAAAGCCTAAATAAGGTTTCTCTGCTTCGTGTCTTTTATTCATTACAATAAGCTTAGGCTGGCTAAATGCTTTTCATAGAGCGAAATTTATTATTTAGTGCACATGATATACTTCTAAGGGGGTTTGGTTTCTTTTTTTAATGGCATATCAACCTTCAGGGGTTATTTAATACCAAAACCATTCCTGTAGAAGAACGGTAATTGTACTATTTTACCTATGGCTTGGTGGGATAGAATTCATACCTTTCCCAAAGGTATTAGTCTGAAAGTGAACCTAATAGCGCGACTAGAGTTTGAACTCGCTTATTAAAACGTCGCAGTTTAGCACGTTAGCCATTCTGCCGCGGGGACTCCTCCTCTCCCTTGCAAGATAGAATCTGAATTTACTGAAACATTTACGATGTGACACAAAGTCAATTTGTAAGAGGAAGTTAAGGGGTTTGAACTCTAAATTTATCTTCTCCTAGAATAGTTTCCATACCAAAGCCCAAGAGCCCAGTCTGCTTTATTTACCCATAGCTGACAGTAGAAAAGATATATTCACGTTCTTTCCAAAGGCACGGACACGAAGTGAAACTGATACAACCACTTCCAGTATTTGAACTTGGCTCAAGTTATTCATTTCCTACAATGATATCTATTTCACCACCTTCTAAGAGGGAGCATCTGGGTCCTCCTCTTACGTCTGAGACAATCCTAAAGGGGACTTTAAAGAGAGTTTCGAATCACTGGCAATAAACTTGACCCCGTATCACGTACCGTCTTTCCATTGGATAGATGTGCCTGTTAATTTACACTTACAACTAACAGAACAGAATAAAAGAATTTTACAGTTTCTTGACCAAAATTTACTATCGTTTCCTCTAGCAACAGGAATAGGCTCTATTAAAATCCTTGATTCTAAACCAACTGGCTCACCCACATCTTCTGACATTTATATATATATATATACAAACCAAGTTGAAATATATAAGCACATGTGTATGTACAATGTGTAGCTGATATACCGCCCACATTTTCAACTGTCACAAATGTGCTGTAAGTGAACTGAGGTGAGTGGTAATGGCAGCTCCATCCAGCTAATGTTTTATCATTTTTTTCCAAATACGAGGCAGTTAGGATCAC
Organism: Sepioteuthis lessoniana; assembly: GCA_963585895.1. Taxonomy (NCBI): domain Eukaryota; kingdom Metazoa; phylum Mollusca; class Cephalopoda; order Myopsida; family Loliginidae; genus Sepioteuthis; species Sepioteuthis lessoniana. The sequence continues at coordinate 2,725,517 of CAUZXS010001320.1, forward strand.
GGGTTGGACTGGTGCACACCGTGAATTTGCTGATGAAAGATTTTTTTAAGACTGGTGAATCTGTGTGTGTGTGAGAGAGAGAGAGAGAGAGAGAGAGAGAGAGAGAGAGAGAGAGAGAGAGAGAGAGCTTTTCGTGCTCATGGAATGGTACTGTTCTGGGTCGAAAATTCTATCCGGAACAGCATCATTCCGACATGACATGGAATGAACATAAAAAGCTCTCTCTGTTGCAATTACAGATTCACAATTCTTAAAAAATGTTTCTAGCGCAAGCCATTATCGTAACCAAATCTATCAAAAATAAATAAATAAATAAAATGATAAAACATTAGCGAGATGGAGATACCACTGCTACTTGCCAAAGTTCCCTTGCACCACACAGATGACAGTTTAAAATGTGGGAGGTATTTCTACTGCATCCGATATATCTATAGGTGAGAGAGAGAGAGAGAGAGAGAGAGAGAGAGAGAGAGGATGTATTCGTGTACTGTTAACAAGACAGGCCAAAAGACTTTTTACTGAGTTTCTCACTGGGTATTCCAAAATTTAGGTCTAGTGCCAAAACTAAGCTTAATTTAATAAATAACACGGGTGCTCCAGTGGTTTAATGGTTGCTGAGTGAGGTTAATAGACTATTAATTGTGAGTTTGATTTTCACTGGGTGCCCTGTATTTCTAGCTCTGAATTACAACCAAGATAAGCATAGTAAATATGCATGTGTATATGTATTTTCCATATGTTCATCAGTATGTAAACACACTTCTTGATATGTAAATGAACACATTTAATGTCACACATACTTTCTTGCATATAAAACTGTATCAAATCATATTAAACTGTATCAAATCAACTGCTTGTGCAGATGTGGTTTCACACAAGCATCTACATGACTGGGTTCAAAATGCACAAACCAATCTGATTTCTAATACATGTTGGGTGAGTATGCATGCACAGATCTGCTGTGCGAGTCACTCCCAAGCTCCGACCACCCACACAACCAACCTGCCTCTCCAATAACTATATCACTTCTCTCATCATTTCTTTCCTACCCACTACCAATCTCTAGTTTTCTCCGCCTCTTCCCACCTCTCTCTCTTTAGTGCCTTGGTCTATATGGTACATATATCTCACCAAGTACTATATAAGGTAGTTGCTTGTTACTTTCTAAGGACTGGTAACCTTCTGTTTTGCAGATAGCCAACCTTATAGAGAACAGATATTCCTCCCTTAAAGACAAAGTCAGAATGACCCAATCCTAGGTCAACTTTTGATGAAGTACTTATAAGCTTCTGTGATAGAGAGAGAAAGATCCATAATGTCTATCATCTGTCTCCTAATACACTAAGTAAATAGCAGAAGATGGAGTGGGGGAGGGTACTTTAACAAGAAACTGGGCAAAATGGAATAGTGGTTTTGTGAGGTATAAAGCAAGTGGTAAAATAAGAATTTACAAAAAATTGTTTTATGTATGGCATAATTCTGCTTGTAGAGAGAAAGTAGTTTGTGACTTGCTTGCTTTTATGACAAGTCAATCCTTCAGTAGTCAGTTTAACAATTACAGTCCAAAAATGTATATTCACAATCAACTGGAACTAGTAAACACTTCATCATTATAATAATAACATTTTAAAAGCCAATGTATTAATAATATTGATTCACATTTCAAATAAGTAAACACTTGACACATAATTTTAATATAAATGTTTTATTATATTTACCAACCCCTCCGCTTGGGCAGGATAAGACAAAAGGTCAATTTTTAAGCGGAGTTTAACAGGTTTGAATTCAGAGTTTTCCTTCTCCTAGACTAGTTGCCTTTGAAGAACCCAGCCTGTCCTACTATTTACCATAGCTGGAAGGATAATAACTGGATTCATACCTTTCCCAAGGGTATTAGTGCTACGTGAAATGCAATCAGTCTCGTCCAGGATTTGAACTCGTGTCGCCATGTCCATTTCCTACGACGATAACCATTACACCACGGGCACCAATATCAATATCAATGTTTTATCAGATAATGTAATGATATACTTTACACTTATTTTAAACTCTATCTCACGCAGAATGATTTGACTCATAGATGTAACCCTAACATGTATGACCTCTCAAGGTCACAGTGAACCAGAGAGTAATGGCAATGAAGGCAATACTCCACAATTCCCAGAGCTCCAGAACTGGGCAATCACCATCAAATGCTAGTTAGTGTCATATCAGGATACTCTGTGTTCTAATTGGCAAGAATTTTTGGTTTGTGTCTTTGTTTTTAATATTGTTCTACATATGTACTTATCTAACTACTCCACTATAGACAGGAAGTAACAATTTTTAAACAGAGTACAGCTAGTTTGAATTCAGTTTTCTTTCTCCTAGACTGGCTGCACTACCAAGGCTTAAGAGTTTACCACTTAACCATAGCTGTTCTATTTGGGAGCTAAAATGCTTTTATGCTTGTGGTAAAACTACAGGATATACGAGAACAAAGTAGGTACCTGCTGTGCAAATCAGGTGAAACACATAGAAAATTTTTTCTCTTTAAATCTGAGAAAAAATTCCAAGTAATTAGAAAGCTGTAGACTGACATATTTTTAAGTGCAAAAACTTTTTTCATTTGTTCCAAAAATCTTTATTTTAGAATTTTACTCCATCAAAATGTTTTTCTCTTCTTTACAAGAATTTGGGTCTACAGCTTCAAAAGTATGAAATTAGAAATAACAAAAAAAACAACATATTCCATTCAGATTTTAATCTGCAGCCCATACCTCAAAAAGAATTTATTTAATGCACATTTACTTAATCATTTCAGCCACAGAATGATCAATAACAACAATAAAATATAGAAGTAAACAATAGTTGTAAACGAAAGGTAACATAAAAATAGGAGAATAAATAATAAACATAACACATTCTATTTAGATGATAAATAAAATATAAATAAATAAATGATAATCTATGTCTTTATTTTATAGTCCATAACAGCTTCTTCTTATTCAACACAATAAAACTGAAAAACTGTATGAAACATGAAACAGCGGTTATGGATTAGCAAATGAAAAACATGAATTTTATGCATGCATTCATCCATGTGTGTATATCTGAGTATATATACTAAAACTCTGATAACACACTTTTTTTTTCAAACATCGAGTATCTAATATGACAAAAATTTAAAAAAAGATAAAAAGATGTGTGCATGTGTGTGTGTATATATATATATATATATATATATATATATACACACACATGCACACATCTTTCATATATATATATATATATATATATATACACATATACCAAACCTATAGATATAAAAGTTGAATTTTATTTGGAACCCATTGAAAACCACCTGTTACAACTAGTATGAAAAACTTGAAAAGAGTAACATAATAATATATAGAGTGAATTGGCCTAGTAGGTAGAGTGTTTGCCAATGGTCTGGGAGACCTGGGTTCAATCCCAGGTAGCGTCATACCAAAGACTTTAAAAATGGTACTTGATACCTCCTTGCTTAACACTCAGCAATATAAGGTACATATCGAGGGTAAAGTGGAGCAACCCAGGGAAAGGAGTAGAGCCCTCCCCTACACCTCAGTGTAGTAGCTATCAAAAAGGGAGCCTTCTGGTTGCCTTTGACAACAGTCGCCAACTTAACTTTATCTTTTAATATATTTACAATAAAAGATAACGATACTAAAGTGGATACTTAATAAACAAGAAATAAAACATTAATTCTATATAAAATCAACAAGAATAAAACGAAATATAAAGTTAAGAAAAAACAGAATCTGACAATAAAAATTCAGAGAAGAAAAGACATGAAATAAGTGAAATTTTATTAATGAAAAAAATAAATTCAACTTTGTGTCAGTGATTTGATGCCATAAACAATGAAACTAAAATGCAGATGAATCAATATTATCTCAGATAATCAAGTTTATTAAATCTAATTTACAATCTTGTGCTGCCAGTTGAAGGACAAGAATTAGGCTTCAATATATTTGTACATATAAACATATATTTGTGGAGGTGCCCGTGGTGTAATGGTTATCGTCGTAGGAAATGAACACGGCGACACGAGTTCAAATCCTGGACGAGACTGATTGCATTTCACATAGCACTAATACCCTTGGAAAAGGTATGAATCCAATTATTCTCCCTCCAGCTATGGGTAAATAGTAGGACAGACTAGGTTCTTCAGCCTTGGTTAGGCAACTAGTCTAGGAGAAGGAAAACTCTGAATTCAAACCTGTTAAACTCCGCATAAAAATTGACCTTGTGTCGTATCCTGCCCGAGCGGAGGGGTTGGTAAATAGGATAAACATATATTTGAATAATACTTTTAAATTTGGATAGGTTTTTTTCTTTCCTTCCCTCTTCTTTGCTTTTTGTCAGTCACTACCCAAAGTTTGAATTCCTCAAATATCAACTCGAGTATTACAGATACAATTCTCTGAAGAGACGTAATCAAAACAAAAGGGTCAATTTTTAAGAATTTGAAAATATTCTATTCATTTTAAACATGAGTATGCTAATAAAGCGTGATTTAAATTTTGCACATACCTTAAGATATATATACATATGTATATATATATGGGTTATTCAAAAAAATTCTAAGCCTCACTTAGATTTTAGATGTGTTGTACACCAATCACCTTGGTATGGGCCCCACATGCACAGTAATTAACACAGAAATCTGAATTAGTTTTTCAAGTTTTATAAAAAGTAGAAATGTGTCGCCACAACAAATATGTTCACCTAGGGCTCTCTTTTCTGGGTGAAGCTTAGAACCTTTTGAAAAACCCTTGAATATACATATATATATATGCTCCCCCCAGTGGGTTGAGCACTTGAGTGGTGAATTGCAAGCTGCCACATACACATAAATGCAAAGCTTTTCTCATGAACTGAGCAGAAATGTAGCCGATAGAGTACAGGTAGAAATATATACGCAAAAATTTCCTTCGCTTACACTGAGAATAACGGTAGTTCTAGGGTAAAATATCCAATTGATGTAAAGTCAGCCAGGTTTTGATTCCAGATTCAAGCATCTTGTGTGTCTAGCCACACTGAAGCATCTGTGGATGAATATATATATATATATATATATATATATATATACTTATTTATCTATGTTATTACACAACTCCTCTGCATGAGCAGGATGTGACTCAAGGTCAGTTTTTAAACAGAGTTTAATAGGTTTGAATTCAGTGTTTTCCTGCACCTGGACTGGTTGCCTAATCAAGGTTAAAGCGCTCAGTCTGCCTTACAATTTACCCATAGCTGGATAAAGAATAGTTCATTGCATACCTTTTACCAAGGTTATTCGAGCTATGTGGAATGCAAACTACCTCATCCAGGATTTGAACTTGGTTCACTGTGTTCATTTCCATTACACATATATCCTATAACATATATCACTTTTTTTGTGCCATTTACCACCTGACTAATCCCATAATTTATTCTCTTTTATTTGGACAATCTACTCTAAGGCTTAAAATGAATCAAAATAATAAAAAATCTAATTAACTCCTCTTTAAAGATGTCTTGGTCCTTGGTTTCTTTGCTTAATGGCATATCAACCACTGTGGGATATTTAATGCCAAAGCCATCCTTGTAGAAGAACAGCACAGGTAGTATTAGTCTAAATTTCTGAGATGAAGCCTGATAATTTTTATCACTAAGAATATTCGGACTATTGTCGTCATTTTCAAAGTAATCTTAACAATGAAGATGAAGACAATAGTCTAAATAATCTAAGTGATAAAAATTAGCAGTGGTACTATTTAAAACATAGCTGAGTGGGGGATAAGGGAGTTCATACTTTTCTCAAGGGTATTAATCTGAAATTGAATATAATAAGACAACTGGAGTTTAAACTCACAAAGATGTCACAGTCCACCATGTCAGACCAAGAGAAGTCTCCCCAAGATTTTTATATTTTGCAGTAGCATTGTCTTCTTTATAATTTCTCTCTGATCCTATACGCCAGTAGTAGAAAGTCAAGGAAGTACACTGTTCAGAGAATTAAGATAAGACTGATCTATCCAATAAGATAAAACGGGATTTCTTCCAAGCTGTGTCTGTGACAATACAACTCTATAGATGCACCACCTGTATGCTGACAAAAAGCAGAGAGAAAAAGCTAGATGGGAACTACACAAGAATGCTACAAACTATCTTGAACAAGTCCTGAAAGCAACACCCCACCACAAAACAACTGTCGTACAGCTACTTATCTCCTATCTCAAAAACCATCCAAGTAAGACAAACAAGACGCTGCTGGAGAAGCAAGGACACTACATATGGATGTACCAGTGTTGGCCGACCAACAAGAACTTATTCACATCATCTCTGAGTGGACACTGGAGGCAGTTTGGAAGACTTGGCAGGAGCAATCGATAGGGATGGATGGGGGAAAAAAAGTCAGAGAAATCCATTTTGTTTGTGTGATTTGTTGATAATGATGATCCCCCATAAATAAGAAAACCCTAAATATATTTTTCTAAACAAAAACCACATACATATACCTACACTCCATATATATGTATATATATATACACACACACACACACATTACCATAAAAACAAGATTATCTATGTATGTATCAGCATTTCTGCTTTGGATCAAGGTGTAGTATCTGTACTTAGTAATAAAAAATCTAAAACATGAAGAGGGAAATAGTTTTTTCACCAAGAAGGTAAAATTTACAACTTTCTCAAAAATAAATGCTAAAGAAAAAGCCAATGTATATTGGACGATTATTTCAGTTTTACTATTTATTTATTTTTCTTATCACCAGATAATTGGGAAAACATGAATCTGCAAGTAATGATATATCTGTATTTTAATTTCATTTTTATAAGTAAAAATAAAGTAAGAGTGACTCAAAGGCTCCCTTTTCAATAGCTACTACAGCGAGGTGTAGGGGAGAGCGCTACTCCATTCCCTGGATTGCTCCACTTTACCCTTGATCCTTACCTTATAATGCTGAATGATAAGCAAAGCGGCATCAAGTACCATTTTTTGAGTTTTCGGTATGACTTGACCTGGGATTAAACCCCAGTCTCACGGACCATTGGCGAACAGTCGACTCATTAGGCCATTTATAAAGTTAACAGGATAAAACTGCAAGATGACTGCATGTTGCCATATATATATATATATATTAAAATTATGAACACTAAAAGTCTACCAACAGAGGGTTCACATGGTATGTGCAATCATCAAAGAGTAATTTTATAATTATATTATTTCATAATTCTAATATTTTCAAAAATTTAACACCTGCTGTCCTATAACAACATTAAGCACTTTTTATGCAAACTTTTCTTAATTGCATTATATATATATATATACTTATTTAATGATCCTTATATGTATATATATATATACAAGGATCATTAAATAAGTTTCCAGACTTTTTTCCTATGGCCACTTTTATTGAATAGTACACACTTGAAACTCTAGTCCCCTTCGAAGTAATCTCCTCCGGCTGCAATGCATTTGTTGTACCGTTCCAACAACTTCTGGAAGGCCCCATGGAAGTCCTCTTGTGTGAGCATGTCAATGACCTTCATCACAGCCTCTTTCATCTCCTCAATTCTCTCATAACGACAGCCTCTGACTTTAGGGGATAACCAAAAGTCACAGGGAGCAGGGTCTGGACTTTAGGGAGGCTGAGGAACTGTCTTGATGCCCATCTTGGTCAAATAGTCTGTGACAAGGATGGAGTTGTGGACTGGTGCATTGTCCTCGTGGAAACAGTGCTGGCCTCTTCTGATGGAATCTCTTCCTGAACTCCCTTAAAACCTCACATAGTAACCATAACTCTAACTCTAACCTTTTGGCCAATCAATTCTGGTCTATTGACTTGCTTACTCCTCCCACACCTCTCATCATCCCTCAGACTCCCTGCCTTCCTTGAATCTCTTATGCCACTCAAAAACTGATGCTTGATTCATGCAAGATGCTCCAAAAGCAGTCTGAAGCATTCCATACATTTCTGTGGCATTTTTTTCAAGTTTAAAACAGAATTTTATTGCATATCATTCTTCCTCACGTCCAGATTGCTTTTTTAAAATTCACCAGCACTAAAAATCAGGCTTTAGTAGGCTGTATTCCAATTCCTGCTGTAACTGTTCATTTGAACGTGAAATCAAAAATTTGGTCAGTCATCTCATAAGATCTATAGCAATAACATACTGAATTTTCAAGAGTCTACAACAATTTTAAATGCCTGTACAAAAAAGTCTGGAATCTTACTGAATGCACCACGTATATAATTTTACTCCTTGAGAGTTTCACACCAATTTTAATTGGTGGTTTTTCATTGGAATCTTTTCAGGTATCAGGGACTCCTTTCAGTATTTTGGCCGATCTTACTATTGCTTTGATTTGGATGGTCTTGGCTCATTATGTGATTTCTAACTCCTCCAGCTCCCTTTGGTGATCATTCCAAGTGCATCAATACTAATGCTAAACTGAATTGTTTAAAATAGAACTGTTTAAGACATTGAAATTGTATTTACACTAAAGTAAATTGTTCAAAAATTGTCTAGACATTTATTTTGACATGTAAACTGCGTATTTATGCTAAATAGAATTGTTTTGGTATTTAACCATGTGAACAAAATCTGTAATTATAGTAAACTTAATTGGTTGAATTATAACTGTTTGATTAAATTGAATAGCTTGAAATAGAAATGTTTTTGACAAGTAAACTGTGTACTCATACTAAACTGAACTGTTTGAAATAGAACTGATTATTTGTATAAAAATGGATTTGGTATTAAATAACCTACAAAGGTTGATATGCCATAAAACCCAAACAACCAAAACCAAAATCAAAATCCCAGAGAATTTTGTGCATCTCATTCTGATTTGTGCATATACCATTTGGTAGTATGGTCAAATTTCAATTTCTTGCACAATTCCCAGTGGATCACCTTGCCCACCCAATCGTATCTAATCTTATACTCTTTTTGTGCTAGTTTGCTGTATTTGCTTGTTATGTGATTTATCATTTTGTCTATATTACCAAATAACCTGTTGTGTCATCTTGTCATTATTATTAAATACATACAGCATTATATAATACTATATCTAATACAATAAATATGAATATAGATATAGTATTGTATAATTTATTTTTCAGATAATCCTTTGGCTAAATTAGATGAATCAGAAGAACAACTCTAACTAATGTCATACAAGCAAAAATCAAGTTTCTGTCATGAAAACATTTGACAAAACAAAAATAAAATTAATACATGCAGACCTTTTTCTGTTTTTTTGTTTTTTTTAAGAAAATTTCAATCCGTCAAGAAAATGAGATGATTAGATTTAAGAGAGGCTAAATATGAATTTGTTAACTTTGACAAATCACTATATTTTTTTCTTTATAATGTTTACTCAGTAATATGTCATTATTTACAGCCTTATTACTCCTGTCTCAGCTAGTATATCAACAGAATATGATAAACATGAATATGAATAGATACAAGGTGTGTTTAAAAAAAAATCGATATTGAAACTGTATTTACAAAAAAAAAAAAAAGATGAACAAAGAATGAATCATTAATTTTCTACAAAATAGTCTCCTTAGCACTGATTCCATCAAGTTTTCCATAAGTCAAACTACCTCAGAAATTCTTGGCTTTAATATAGTTTGGTTGGTTTGTTGGGTTTTATGGCATATCAACCTTTGTAGGTTATTTAATGCCAAATCCATTTTTAAGTAAATAATCTATTCTATTTAAAACAATTCAGTTTAGCATAAGTACACAGTTTAATGGTCAAAAACATTTCCATTTCCAACTATTCAAGCAGTTGTATGTAACAATTCGGTTAAGTGTAAATACAGTTTTAATGTCGAAAAACAGTTCTATTTCAAATAATTCAGTTAAGCATAAGCACGTAGTTTAAATGTAAGTACAGTTTAATTGTAAAAATCATTTCTATTTCAAACTATTCCGTTTTACTCAAACAATTCATTTTAGCATAAGTATGCTGTTAATTCTATTTAACCCATAGATAGGGCCCTATCAGGTGCTACCACTCAGGGCCAGAGTGAACCTGGGAGCAATGGCAATGAAGGGGTACTCTGCATTCCCCAAAGCTCCAGCACTGCTGGAACCTCACCATCAGATTGTTTAGTGTCATATCCAGGACACTCGTTAGGGGGGGGGGGTCTTACCCCTCTGCAGAGGTGCAGTCAGTGTATTCTACAGCCCCAGCTGACTGGGCAAAATATAGTTTGAGGCTGTGAGCTCATATTTATTTTAGTGTCATCTACACCCTCATCATAATTATTGAATAGAAATAGTTACTTTAAACCACGTAATTGCATGCAAATTATTTGTATTTGATAGGAATACTTGAAATCATGTAACTGTGTGCAAATAAATGACGATTGTTATTAGAATAGTTACTTTAAACTACATCCTTGTGTGCAAATTATTTGTAAGTACAAGTTGTCAACTGTAGTTGAGGATAACCTGAAGGTTCCCTTTTTCAATAACTACTACACTAAAATTTAGGGGAGGGTGCTACTCCTTTCCTTGGATTGCTCCACTTTACCCCTGATATGCACCTTATAATGCAGAATGTTAAGCAAGGAGGTATCAAGTACCACTTTTTGAGTCTTTGGTATGATTCAACCTGGGATTGAACCCCAGTCTCCTGGACCATTGTCGAATACTCTAAGATAAGAATACTTGACCATATAACTGTGTGTAAACAAATATCTTTAGAATAATAAATAAAAAAAGTGCAATTTGATTGAACATTGTAAATATAGTTATGATTACAATCAAACATTTACAAATGAATCAAATTTTGATATCAAATAACCCATAATGAGTTGATATGCCATTAAACAAATAAACCAAAACTGAAGCTTTACATTTGATGAATGAGCTACTGATATAATAAAATTATGATGCCAAAACTTCATCAAGTCAGTACCAATTCTCAATACTTTCTGAAGGGGGGGTCCCTATGACATAATGACTAATGTGCTGGGCTGTAACATCATACTCAGTGGTGAAGGAGTCACCATAGAATAATGGCTGACATGCTGGACTGTGACATCATAGTAAGCAAATTACAATTCTAGCCATGCTAAATTCACTATCAGATTAAAACTCTAGGGAAAGGTATAAAGTCCCTTATCCTAATAGTTGACGGTTAAATAGAATCACAACTGTTCTTCAACAAGGATGGCTTTGGCATTTTATAACCCATGAAGGTTAATATGCCATTAAACAAAGAAACCAAATTCTCCATATTCACCAGTCCTTGCAAGCTCTCTGTGACTTTCTTGCTTCCTAAACTGAAATGAGTAAGATTTGAGGATGTGGGACTGATGATCACATACGTGAGAAACTGACTGTCACCAAGTACTGTTGACTGAGTCTACGCTACCCTAATTTATATTCATATATTTACATACACACACACTACATATTTCTTTAAAAGTAGAGTCAATGAAACAAACTTTTTAAAAAATCAGTAAAAAATAAACGTCTTCCATGTTCACTAATTTACCATGAAATATATAATTACTGGTGACATATGCTGTACTTTGTGACCTTTGAAGCATAATTTTTAGTTTCAAAGTGACTTCTAATTTGCAAATGATTTTTAAAAATTTTTCAATTATACTAATTGCTGCTTGTTTCCACTGATTTACAATCTGAAAAAAAAAAATGTCTTTTCAGATTAAAAATTTCGAACTTGATTCACATCTTCCATTTGTTGAAAGAAAAAAAAATTAAACTTTTAGTTTTGAAACCAGCAACAAAATGGAATCTGTTAAAAAGAAGTTTAATTTTTTTCTTTTTTTTAGCCTTTCACCTAAACACTCATAAAACTAATCCCCAGAAATTTTAACCCATTCCATCACTTTATATAAGACATGGAGAATAATGATCCTTACCCTGCAACACTGACCCATAACATGCTGGTAGGGGATTTGAATCTAGAGTTTTCTTTCTCCAACCAAGAACAAGAAAATCCAAGTTCCTCTACTATTTACCCATAACTGGGAAGAGAAGAAATGATTACTTTAATGATTGATTGATTTTTCAAGGCATATCAACCAACCAAGGGTTATTTTATGCTTCAATATAAGAGAATCACATACATTGTACGTTTATATTTACAAGTTTTGCGCAGTCATTGCTTAAGAGCTTTTTTTTTTTTTTGCACACAGTTATATATCAAGTATTCCTATCTAATACAAATAATTTGCACAGCTGTACAGTTTCAGGTATTATTATCTAATTATAACATTTCTCACACACTTGTATATCTTTAAGTATCCCTATCTAATTCTAATAATTTGCACACTGTTGTATAGTTTCAAGTATTCCTATCAAATACTAATAATTTGCATATTGTTGTAGGGTTTCAAGCATTTATATCTAATATGAATGATTCTTAAACAGACCTAATTGACCCACAAATGCAACTTTAACATGTGCTACCCCTCCAGGTCAGTGGTCCTGGGAGTAATGGCAATGAAGGGGTACTCCACAACTACTTGAGTTTTCATCTGGGCTCAGATATGGATCTCTAGCATTAGCAGGAAATATACAAGTTTGTTAGTCATCAGGTCAGCACTCTCACTCCTCTTCCATCTTGTACACGTATTTCCCAAGCTTTATAGGAAATATGCAATTATCTCAGCCAGGAAGCTGGGATCTTCTTATTACTTGACATACATTCAATATTGTATGAGTTATACACACTGACATCCTCATCTTTCTAGTTATTGTGAAAGAGGGGCAAGAAGAAGAAGAAAATTGTATCCATCATCACTGGTGCACTTGGAAGAATACCAAAGAGCCAACAACAGATTTACAATAATCAGTAGGAATAGCAAAGGGATAAGTACAAGAGTATTAAGTAGACTTGCTATCACTTAATCATCAGCAAGTGATAATATATATAAATATATATATATAAAAAAAATTGATAACAAGTAATCCAAGTAGGAGGAGAGATTTATTGGAAGCAAAGTTGACACAATAAAGGGGCCTCTGGTGGTGTAATGGTTAGAAGGCTCTCAGCTAGCAAACCTACACGAATGAGTTCGAGTCTCATTGGGTGCCCCTTTCATATGGCCTTGTGCCACATCTAAGCAAAAAGATTAGTAAATTTCCAAAGTTGACACTATAACATTTTGGATCTAATGAACTATCATGACTATTAGGGATGATATTAGTGATGTTAAATCAACGATGGATGTTTAAAAGTGCAAAATACAAAAATCTAGGGAAAATTTGTATTACAAGAAAAAGTTGGCCATTCAATTAGTGAATCAATAAATCTCTCCAACTTGGATTACCTTGTTATCAATTTTTTAAAATTTTTTGTCGGATTACACTCCGTTATTTACTTCCATATATATATATATATATATATATATGAGTGTTATATAAACCCAATAAATACAAAATAATTATGATACTGAATAATGTTAAAATGATAACAAAATAATATTGGACTAAATCATAATCTTCCTCTTAACAGTGGTAGTAATGATAACAACAATAATAGTAGTAGAAGTAGTAGTCTGAAAGTAACACCACCAGTGATAACATTGAAGTACTAAAATATTTACAATAATATTAGTTTTCATGTAAGTATAGCAAAAACGGGCTTTAAAAAATAATACTACAATAATGATAAATCATAATGAAACTACTAAACTAAGTCTTGATCATAATAATAACAGTAAACAATAATATGAACAATGAGCTTAGAATAAAAACAACAACAATCATAATATTAACAACAACAATAATAATAATAACAGCAACAACAATAATAATACTTATAATATCATATAACAAGCAACTGGAACGAAAGGAATTTAAGAACAGGATGAGGTGGCAAAGGTGAATTCTGTAAGAGACAAAAATTTGACACATGCACAAACCAGAAGCTGTCCTAGAAAATGAGACCCCTAAAATTCTCTGGGACTTTGAGATATAAACAGATCACCCAATTCCGACTAGAAAAATAGAACTACTTTAAATTAAAATGAAGAAAAGAACTTGTCATCTAGAAGAGTTTGCAATGGCAGTAGACCATAGAAAGAAAATAAAAGAAAGTGAAAAAATAGAGATACTTGGACTTTGCCTGAGAGCTGAAAAAACTGTGAAACATGAAGGTGACGGTGATACCAATCATAGTTTGAACCCTTGGAATGGTCCTCAAAGGCGAAGAAAAGAGAGTAGGGAAACTGGAGATGAGAGGAAAATCCAGACTATCCAAACTACAGCACTGTTAAAATCAGATTGGATACTGAGAAGAGTCCTGAAGAACTGAAGCTGTTACTCAGACTCAGTAAAAAAACAAAACAAACACCAGTCGGAACTAAGGTGAAAAACTCACTTTCTGGGATTTGGAAATACAAATGGCTCACCCAATCCAGGCCAGACAAACAAAAACTTAATTTTAATTAACAAGAAACAAGAAAAAAATAACCGTCATCAAGTGGATTTTTGCTGTTCCATAAGACTACAGAGTGAAAGAGTGAAAAGCTGGACAAATACCAAAACCTTGCTAGAGAGCTGGGGAATATGACAGTAACAGGAATCATAGTCAGACCTCTTGGAATGGTTCCCAAGAACCTGGAAAAGAGACTTAAGTGGGTGTGAAAAACATGCAAGTAGTAAATTTGGTTTCTTTGTTTAATGGCATATCAACTTTCAAGAGTTATCTAATACCAAAGCTAACCTCGGAGAAAAACAGCAATAGTGCTCTTTAACCTATAGCTGGGAGGATAAAGAGTTCATACCAGGGGTATTAGTCCAAAAGTGAATGTAATTGTTTGGTTTGGTTTGGTTTGGTTTCTTTGTTTAATGGCATATCAACCTTTATAGGTTATTTAATGCCAAAGCCATTCTCCTACAAGAACAGTAGTGGTACTATTTAACCCATAGCTGGGAGGATAAGGGGGTTCATACCTTTCCCAAGGGTATTTGCCCGAAAGTGAACGTAATAGCGCGACTGGAGTACGAACTCGCGTACTACGATTCCGCAGTCCATCGCTTTAACCATTACACCACAAGGACACCCCCGAATGTAATTGTGCAACTGAAATTTGAACTAGTTTACTATGATTTCACAGTCCAGTACTTGAACCATTATGCTATGGTGACTCCCCCGGTAGTAGTAGTAGTAGTAGTAGTAGCAACAAAAACAACAACTAACATTCTTTAAATTTCAATAACCAACAATAATACTAAACTAACTGACTTAGAATAACAACAACAATGATGATGATGATGATGATAAAAACTAATATATAAAAGAGTAAATGGAATATAATAAGTATTTACCCTCAGGGTTGAGTAATAATACATTTCCTATCGTTTCTTGTTCGGCTGGTTTCAAATGGAATTAGTGTACAATTTGGGTTTTGCAAATTATCTAATTCTGTTGAACAAAATTTAATGAACAATGAACAAGCTTCCCTTTGCAATTACAATTTGGCTGTCAGAAATTACAGATTGAACCAAATTCAATAAGGAATGAGCAAAATATTTCACTGGGTAAACATCTTTGGTACATTATTAGCTGTATTCCTTTAAAACAAAACAAAACAAAAAAAGACAAAAAAGCGGCATAAAATAAAATGAAATTTTTAGAAAAGGAATAAAGAGTAATTTAAAAAATAAAAAATATATAAGGGAAATGATATCTTTTTGTTTAATGTATTTGTTTCGTAGAAAATGAATCAATTTTGCTACATTCGAGACCCGTTCATTTTCTTGTTGGATATATATCAGAAAGAAAAAGGGAAAAGTAAAAAACAATAAAATTTTTAAAAAATTATTAATGAAAATAAAAATTATTTGAAATCAAGAAAAGATTCTAAAAGAAAAAAAATTATCAAAAGAGAAAAACAAATTTTTTGGATGCTAACATGTAATCTGAACTAGATGTCGTTCAGATTTAAACAATAAAAGACAATGGAGGTTCTAAGAATAACTTAAAAACAAACAAAATAAAAGGTAATATGTAAATTATATTTTAAGAGAACAGGAATGGAATGGCGGTGTTGAAAATGTAATTGATTGCAAACTGATTCTAAATAAAAACAACAAATAAGTAAGTATTTTTTGATTTACCAGTGAAAAATATATATCAAGAAATAAATGATAGACAAGTTTACAGAAAAGCAATATGCTAGCAGCCTATATTTTTCAGGATCTAAAAAAATGACTGTAAATAAACAAAAACAAACAGGAAAAATGAATGAAAGAAACGCTGGAAAATTTCAAAGAACAAGATAAGAAGGTCAGATGGTAAGTAGTTTTAATGCTTCAAAAGATAATGAAGGAAATTGTAGGTTGTTTGAAAATTAATGAAAGATGGCCACGCAAAGAACCGAGAAAAAAAAAAATGAATCAGAGGAAAGCCTTTTTGTACGATTTCCAGTGAAAAATTACTTTTATTTGAATTATTTAAAGGTGGCAAATTTATTTCAGACATTTTCCTTTAGATTTTTTTTTTTTAATTTATTTTTGCTCGCCACAATATTTCATATATTTTTGTATATGAATGTTCTAACAATGATTGAAGGGATTTTGAAAGATAAAAATACGATAGATATCTGGATGAGAAGAAAGGAAAAATTAAGACGAATAAAGCAGATAATTTATATGAAATTCGACAAAGATCTTTTAAAAAAAATTCCTTCCAGGTTAATAGCTGATTATATCTTATATTAAATTTAAAGGAAACAGTATGACAAACATAGAACCAATAAAAAAAATTGAGGGTTGAAAGAAATCATATTAATCAGAATTCAGTTGATTTCATGCCTTCCTAAACTATTTCTAAATTTATGAATTTGCAGGAATTATCAAACTGTGATTAGATATAAAGTCTGATGTTTTCCAAAATCAATTTTAATTCAAGAAAAAAAAAACAAAAAAAAACAAACCATGTACATATAATTTGAATACGATCTCTTCCTTATATCTTTCAATGCAGTTTTCACTTTGTTCTGCCTTACATTTTCAACAACTAGCTGTTATTAAACAATAACAAATATAACATTGAGAGGGAAAATAAAGTGTTAAGCCTACATTGTAGATTTTATTTTTTGCCAGCCATAAGAGTTCTTGTAAGTATCTATCCAACCTTCCACCAGAGGCAAGATGTGACACAATATCAATTTTTAAAACTGGTTCAAATTCAAAGTTTTACTTCTCCTAGACTGGTTACGTAAGCAGGACTAAAGAATCCAGTCTGCAAAACTATTTATCTATAGCTGGAGGAGAACTGATATACTCATGCCTTTCCCAAGGGAAATAGCACAATGTGAAATGTAAACAGACTTGTCCAGGATTTGAACTTGAGTAGGCAATATCATTTTCTATTTCATCATGCCAAGTATTCTTCCATTGGCAGAACAAAATAAAAGTTTGAGACTTACAAAATAATTATTCTTTATTATTCATGCTTATCATATTTACCCAACCCCTCCGCTCGGACAGGATATGACACAAGGTCAATTTTTAAGCAGAGTTTAAGGGGTTTGAATTCAGAGTTTTCCTTCTCCTAGACTAGTTGCCTTACCAAGGCTGAAGAACTCAGTCTGCCCAACTATTTACCCATAGCTGGAGGGAGACTAATTGGATTCATACCTTTCCCAAGTGTATTAGAGCTATGTGAAATGCAATCAGTCTCGTCCAGGATTTGAACTCGTGCCGCCATGTCCATTTCCTACGACGATGACCATTACACCACTGGTACCTCCTTTATTATTCATGCTTATTGCGATATCATAGGTAGGATTTATAAGAACAAACATGTTCATCACTTACCATAGTAAGTATACGTCAATCAATTATTTTAATAAAAAGCTAATTTTCTTCTAAACCAATGATAATATGATTTAATTATTCATAGAGGAATATCATACAATCAAAATGGATATTATTAGGAATCATTTATTACCAAACTCCACAGCATTGAAACCCTGTAATCAAAAACAGGAATAAGTATATGAAAGAGTATTTGTGTTTATGTTTGGTTTTGTTTTGTGGCATATCAATCTTTAAGGGTTATTTAATGCCAGATCCTGTTTATATGTATGACTGGTAGGAAAAGTGTTTGTTGGTAACATTATTTTTAAACAAGCCAGAGCTCATGTGTTTGCACACAGTTAAATAGTTTCAAGTATTGCTATTTATTGCTTGTACATAGCTAAATGGTTTCCAGTATTGCTAATTAATACTAATAATTCTATTCAATAATAATCATTTGTTTGCACACAGTTAAATAGTTTCAATTATTGCTATTTATTGCTTGCACACAGTTAAATGGTTTCCAGTATTGATAATTAACACTATTCAATAATAATTATTTGTTTGCACATAGTTAAATAATTTCGAGTATTGCTATCTCACACTAATAATTCTATTTAATATTAACAATATGTTTGCACATAGTTAAGTGGTTTTAAGTATTGCTATTTAATTTTTGCACACAGTTGAATGGTTTTAAGTATTGCTACTTAATTTTTGCACAAAGTTGAATGGTTTTAAGTATTGCTATTTAATTTTTGCACATAGTTGAATGGTTTTAAGTATTGCTATTTAATTTTTGCACATAGTTGAATGGTTTAAAGTATTGCTATTTAATTTTTGCACACAGTTGAATGGTTTAAAGTATTGCTATTTAATTTTTGCACACAGTTGAATGGTTTTAAGTATTGCTATTTAATTTTTGCACACAGTTTAATGGTTTTAAGCATTGCTATTTAATTTGTGCACACAGTTGAATGGTTTAAAGTATTGCCATTTAATTTGTGCACACAGTTGAATGGTTTTAAGTATTGCTATTTACTTTTTGCACACAGTTGAATGGTTTTAAGTATTGCTATTTAATTTTTGCACACAGTTGAATGGTTTTAAGTATTGCTATTTAATTTTTGCACACAGTTGAATGGTTTTAAGAATTGCTATTTAATTTTTGCACACAGTGGAATGGTTTTAAGTATTGCTATTTAATTTTTGCACACAGTTGAATTGTTTAAAGGATTGGTATTTAACACTAAAATTCTATTTAACATTAATAATAATCTCAAGGAAAAGATCTCAAATATTGCTATCTAGGTCTAATAATTCTATTCAGCATTATTCATTTATTTACACCCTATTAAATGGTTTCAAGCACTACTATATAATACTACTGGTTTGGAAATGATTAAATAGTTCTATTTGACTCATAAATCGAAGCCCAACAGGTACTACCACTCCAGGTCAGAGTGGACCTGAGAGTAATAGGAATGAAGAGGTGTTCCGGATTCTCTAAAGCTCCTTAGCACTAGAACCTCACCATCAGATAGTTTAGTGTCATATCCAGAACACTCATTGGAGGAGGAGTCTTACCCCTCTGCAGATATACAGTCAGCAAATTCTACAGCTTAAGCCGACTGAACTAATACTATCATAGTTTCTTACATGCTAACATACGATTATACAATCATCTATGAATAAGTACACAGCTGTCAAATTTTTTTATAGTTAAGTTAATTTTTTTTAACAAAAATACCTGGGTTTCATTATTTTAAGCGGAATATTATACAACCAAAACAGATTTTATTCATAATTATTCATTACCAAAATCTCCAGCACTAAAACCCTGCAACCAAAAATAAAATTATACACCACTATCACTAAAAATACTGGTTTGTTGGTCTATTAAGTAAATGTAAAGTTGGCGACTTTTGTCGAGGGTAACTTGAAGGGTCTTTTTTTCAATAGCTACTACACCTCGGTGTAGTAGCTATTGAAAAAAGACCTGCAACCAAAAATAAAATTATACACCACTATCACTAAAAATACTGGTTTGTTGGTCTATTAAGTAAATGTAAAGTTGGCGACTTTTGTCGAGGGTAACTTGAAGGGTCTTTTTTCAATAGCTACAACACCGAGGTGTAGGGGAGGGCACTACTCCTTTCCCTAGATTGCTCCACTTTACCCTTGATCCATACCTTATAATGCTGAGTGTTAAGCAAGGCAGCATCAAGTAACATTTTTTGAGTCTTTGGTATGACTCAACCTGGGACTGAACCTGGTCTCCTGGACTATCAGTAAACACTCTACTCATTAGCCCAGTGGCCCACTGCTTTAAAACTGACCTTTTGCCACATCCTCTCCAATGGTGGAAAGGTTGGTGAAATATCTAATCGCTGAATTTTGATCTGAAATTTCCACAGTATAAAGTTTGACTCATGTGACTGATACTCACCACTGAATTAAGTGCATTGACAAGGATTATAGAGATTATATCAAAAACATAATTTCACAATGGAAAAAATTTCAATAAATTTGGTATAGAAATTCATTGCAAAAAAAAAGGGGTTTTTTAGGGGTCAGGAATAAAGTTAATCATTATTGAAACAATGATTCTAGTTTTTCGGTAATTTAAGAAAAGCATTTTTGTGACTTACTTTTATATATATATATATATATATATATATATATATATATATATATATAAAACAGTAAGTCACAAAAATTATATATATATATATATATATATATATATATATATATATATATATGGAGAAATGCTAGATTTTGGTAAATCTAACAAGATGATAAAAATAATTGGAAAAGTGGATCAATCAAACACTTACAACAGGTTTAGTAGTAATATTTCGATCTTTATTCAAGGAAGAACTTAGTCACAAAAATGATCTTATCAAATTTTTGAGAAACAGAGTCAAGGAACTTAAAAAATAATGTGGCAAGAGTGTTGAACTGTAGGGTGAATATATGGAATGGGTCTAGTCATCCCCTTTTTGGTTGGCCAGAGAATCTTTCAACACACTATCATATATTCATTAGGATTTTAAACCATACAAAATCCTCAAATAAAATGTTTCTCATAAAAGGGTGACTGAAAGAATTGCCTAACTTTAAAGGAACAGAAAAAACAATATTTTGGTTAAATCTACTAATATACATTTTTATGAATGAAAGAAAGAAAGAAAGAAAGAAAGAAAAAAAGAAAGAAAGAGGAAAAAGATGAGAAAGAAAGAAGAAATAACAAAGATAGAGGAATATGACAAAGAAAGTAAACAAAAAAGAAAATAATATGAAATAGAAAGGGATAAGTTAGAAATAAACAATGGAATGAAGAAGCCAAAAACAAAGAATATTAAAAAAAAAAGTAATATGAAGAGTAGAAACAGAATTGATGAAAAGGAAAATGAAAGAAAGCAAAAAAAAAAAAAAAGATGAAAAAAAAAGAAGAGAAAAAATAAAGCAAAATGGTTTTAGAAACAAAATAAAAAAAAGAACAGGATAGAAAAGGGAAGAAAATAAGAATGAAAAAAAGGTGGGTGAAACCAAAAAAAAAAAAATGAAGTGTAAGGAAAATGGAAAGAAAACTAAAAAAAATACTGTGAAAATAGAGAGAGACACAAATGACCCCCCCCCTCTAAAAAATACCAAAGATCTTCTCCAATGTAAAGATTGAATAGTAATTAATCAGTTGAATTCTTCTTCACCAAGGTCAAATAGTACCTCCCTGCCACCATCCCAACCATCAAATGGTGCCTATGCCTGCATCAAATACCATTTTCCAAGACACCTTTTTTTTTTGGCAAGAGGAACTGGTTATGTGATCAATTTCTTTCAAATTACTACTAAAACAAGGGATGTTTATTAATCAGGGATATTTACTAATTGATAAAATGAGAGAAAGAGAGAGAGTGTGTGTGTGTGTGTATCTGTGAGTCAGAGTAGATAGGACTCAACCAAAGAGAGAGAGAGAGAGAGAAAGAAAGAAGAGAAAAGCAAAGGCAAAAAGAGAGAGAGAGGAAAAAAGCAAAGACAGAAAGAGAAAGAGAAGTGAGAGAAAAGCAAAGGGAAAGAGAGAGAAGAGAAAAGCAAAACAGGGAAAGTAAAAAGTGAAATGGACAGAAAAAAGAAAAAAAAAAGGAAAAAAAAAAAAGAAAAGCTGGGAGTGGAGGAGAGAAGACAAGCAAAGACAGAGAGAAAGGAGAAAAACAAAGGCAGAAAGAGAGAGTAGGAAAGAAAAATAGAGAAAAGCAAATTCAGAGAAGAAGAAAAAGAAGAAGAAGAAATGAAATAAAGCAAAGGCTGAGAGAAAGGAAAAAACAAAGAGAGAGAGAGAGAGAGAGAGAGAGAGAGAGAGAGAGAGCAAGCAAATGCAGAAACAGAGAAAAAAGGAGAGGAAGAGAAACAGAGAAGAAATCCAAAGACAAAAAACAAGAAAAGAATAGAAGAAAGGGAGAGAGAGGAGAGAAATCAAGGCAATAGGAGAAGAAGAAAAAAGAGAGAAAAGCCAGAGAGAGAGAGAGAGAGATGTTAAAAGTGAGAAAGAGAGAAGGGCGTGATAAGCATATCCTTTAAGATCAAGAGAAGAGAGAAGGCAAATTATACACCTTAATAGAGAGGTAGTGAAAGGAGAAGGAAAACATAGATATATAGATAAATAAAGAATAAGAGAAAAGAAAGTAACAAAAAAAGGACAGCACTTATATTCTGATGAATCGAGAGAGAGTAGAGAACAGAAAAGATATTCTGATAGATAAGGAGAAATATGGAGAGAAGAAAGGAGGAAAAGAAAGAGATGAAGAGAAGAAGAAGAAAAATAAACATATTGATAAATCGAGAAAGGACAGGAAAGAAAGAAATGAAAGAGAAGGAGAGTAATAATAAACTGATCAATCAATTAGGAGATTGGTTTCGTTTCGTTTGGTTCCGTTTCTTAGTTTAATGACGTATTAACTTTCATGGGTTATCTAATGCCAAAGCTACCTCTATAAAAAAACCACAACAGTGATATTATTTAACCCATAGCTGCGGAAAATAAGGACGTTTATACTCAAGAATATTAGTCTGAAAGTGAACATAATAGCTTAACTGGAATTTGAACTTGCTTACAATAAAGAAACAGTCCAGCACGTTAGCAGCTATGACATGGAGAGAGGTAAGTTTGTTTGGTTGTTTGAGTTTTATGGCATATCAATATTTGTGGGTTATTTTATGCCAAATTCATTTTTATACAAATAATCTGTTCTATTTCAAACAATTCAGTTTAGCATGAGTACACAGTTTAATTGTCAAAAACATTTCTATTTCAAGCTACTCAGTTAATTCGAACAATTCAGTTTAGTATAAGTATAGTTTTTGTCCACACACAGTTAAATGTCAAAACAGTGCTATTTAAAAAAATTCCATTTTGTATTAGTACGGAATTTAATTCTATTTGATCCATAGATGCGACCCAATCAGGTGCTGCCACACCGGGCCAGAGTGGACCTGGAAGCGATGGCAATGAAGTGGTACTCCGCATTCTCTAATGCTCCAGCATTATTGGAACCTCGCCATCAGATTGTTTAGTGTCATTTCCTAGATACTCGTCGGGCAGGGTTGAGGTGAGGTGGGGGGTCTTACCCCTCTGCAGAGATGGAGTCGGTGTATTTTAAAACCCCTGCTGACGGGGCAAGAAAGCGGTAAGAGAGAAGGACAGAAAATATATTTCAGATAAATTAGAAGCAAGAATTACAGAAAGAAGGCAAAAAAGAAAAAGTAAGAGAAAGACAAAATATATAAATAATCCAAAAGGGTGAGAGAAAGGAGAGAAGGAGAATGACAAATATATCTAGAAAGACAGAGGGGGGGGAAAGAAATAAAGAGTAAGAGAGAAGGAAAGCAAAGATATGTTGATAAGTAGAAAGAGTGAGGGAGAAAGAAAAAGAAAGTAGGAAGGAAACACACGCTGATAAGTTAACAGAGAAAGTGAAGGAAAAAGAGAGATAGAAGAAGAGAAAGGGAAAGTGAATCAAAATAATCGAGACATAGAAACAGAAAAGGAAGACAGTAATAAAAAAAAATGATGTTCTGATCAACAAGTAGAGATGAAGAGAATGAAGGAAAAAAACAAACAAGGGGAAAAACATAAAAAGAAAGAGAGGAAGAAAAGAAAGGAGAAAAGGAAAACAGTGAAGATATATCTGGAAAGAGAAAAGGAAAGGGAAGAAAGAAGGAGAAAGGCTAAAATATGATGATCAATATACCAGAACAGAGAAAGAGGAAACAAAAAAAACAATGGAGAGGAGAACGTCAAATATATATCTAGAGAGAGAGAGACAGACAGACAGACAAACAGGTGGGGAGAAGGAAGAGAGAGAAAGAAGAAGGCAGAGATATACTAATAAAAAAGAGAGAGAAAGAAGAAAAGAATAAGAAAGAAAAAGAGAGAGAAAGAAGAAAATAATAAGAAAGAAAAAGAGAGAGAAAGATATAGTGGTAAAAAAGAGAGGGAAAGAAGAAAAGAATAAGAAAGATAAAGAGAGAGAAAAATATAGTGGTAAAAAAAGAGAGAAAAAGAAGAAAAGAATAAAAAAGAAAAACAGAGAGAAAGATATAGTTTTAAAAAAAGAGAGAGAAAGAAGAAAAGAATAAGAAAAAAAAACAGAGAGAAAGATATACTGATAAAAAAGAGAGAGAAAGAAAAAGAATTAATTTTTTATTTTTACTAAAAATTAATTCTCGGATTAAGAAACTTCATCTCAAAATGATTCCAATTAAAAACAAGTACAAAGAAAAAAGAATAAGAAAGAAAAAGAGAGAGAAAGATATACTGAGAGAAAAAAAGAATAAGAAAGAAAAAGAGAGAGAAAGATATACTGAGAGAAAAAAAAGAATAAGAAAGAAAAAGAGAGAGAAAGATATACTGAGAGAAAAAAAGAGAGAGAAAGATATACTGAGAGAAAAAAAAGAATAAGAAAGAAAAAGAGAGAGAAAGATATACTGAGAGAAAAAAAAGAATAAGAAAGAAAAAGAGAGAGAAAGATATACTGAGAGAAAAAAAGAATAAGAAAGAAAAAGAGAGAGAAAGATATACTGAGAGAAAAAAAAGAATAAGAAAGAAAAAGAGAGAGAAAGATATACTGAGAGAAAAAAAGAGAGAGAAAGATATACTGAGAGAAAAAAAAGAATAAGAAAGAAAAAGAGAGAGAAAGATATACTGAGAGAAAAAAAAGAATAAGAAAGAAAAAGAGAGAGAAAGATATACTGAGAGAAAAAAAGAATAAGAAAGAAAAAGAGAGAGAAAGATATACTGAGAGAAAAAAAGAATAAGAAAGAAAAAGAGAGAGAAAGATATACTGAGAGAAAAAAAAGAATAACAAAGAAAAAGAGAGAGAAAGATATACTGAGAGAAAAAAAGAATAAGAAAGAAAAAGAGAGAGAAAGATATACTGAGAGAAAAAAAAGAATAACAAAGAAAAAGAGAGAGAAAGATATACTGATAAACAAATAAGGAAAAAGGGAAGGAAGGAGAAAATGAGTGAATAAAAAACTTTTAGAGGAACATGATACTAATAAAGGGAAAAAGAAAACATATATTTCTAAAATCTGTCTTTATCAGCATCTCCAATTTAGTTTTGTTTGCACACAGTTAAATAATCTTAAGTCTTCTATTTAAAATTAATCATTTTTTTTAACAAAATGAAATGGTTTCAAGTATTGCTATCTAACACGAATAATTTTATTTAAAATTTATCATTTGTTTGAACACAAATGGTTTCACGTCTTGCTAACTCACACGAATAGTTATATTTACACACAGTTAAATGGTGTCAAGAATTGCAACTTAACACTAATAATTCAACATCGGCTATTTGTTTCCAAATAGTTGAATAAACAGTTTTACTTGGCACATAGATGAGACCCTAACAAGTACTACCACTCGAGGTCAGACTGAACCAGTGAGTAATGGCGATGAGGGAGCACTCCACATTCCCAAAATCTTCAAGACTGAAGCCTCACCATCAGATGCCGGTTAGTGTCATATACAGAACATTCAATATGGGAGTGGGAGGTCTTACACTCTGCAGAGATGCAGTCGACATATTCTACAGTTCCAGCCGACTGAGCAACACAAATTTTGTGAGGAGGAGGGTGGAAAAATGTTAACGTTTTTGTTTCCCTTTTAGGCCCCTAATTTCTTACCCTTTTTCTTCCAGTCTTCAGAAATAAGGGATCTCTAACATTTCCACATAGGAATATTAATAAAGGACATTTTCTTCATGGAAGAAAGAAATTTAGTGACCCTTGAAAGAGATGATGGCATGAAAGGTCGAAGACAGAAAGAGTGACCGATGTGAACGAAAGTAAAAAAAAAAAAAATGGTAAAAGAAAATTTGTTAACAAAGAGAAGAACGATGGAGAGTCAGAGATGAAATGAGTGAAGAAAGGAGAGTTAAAGAGGATACAATATGAAAAGAAGATGGTGATATAAAAGAAAAAAGAAAAAGATAGAGAATGAAAATGGAAACTGGTTTGGTTGGGTTTCTTTGTTTAATGGCAAATCAACCTTCGTGGGCTATTTAATACAAGAGCCATCTTTGTAGGAGAACAGTATTGGTATTATTTAATTCATAGCTGGACAGGATACGGGAATTGATACGCTTCTCAAGAGTGCTCGTCCGAAAGAGAACATAACAGCGTGACTGGAGTTCGAACTCGCTTTACTAAGATGTCGCAGTCGAGCATGTTAGCTACTACGCCAGGAGGAGACCATTTTTACAGTCAGTCTCCTCATCTATAGATGAATAAAAAGTGAGACCACGAACACATACACAAAGTAAAAAGTGACTTGAGGTAAAATAAGAGATAAAAAAAAGAGTTGGAAAAAAAGAGGGAAAATAAAGAATGAAAGAAGAAGAAGGAGAGAGAGAGAGAGCACAGGGGGGAGTTATAGAGGAAGAGAGAGAGAGAGAGAAAGTGGAAGGCGTGCTTAGTGTAATGGTTATCGTTGAAGAAATTGAATTTGATGAACGGGCTGTATGTGTTTCACTACGAATTAATGACATTGTTCTCGTCCAGCTATGAGTGATTAGTAAGGCAGACTGGGTTCTTTAGCCTTGGTTAGGCAACCAATCTAGAAAAAGCAAAAAGTAGGAACTCAAACAAGCGGTACTCCACTGAAAAACTGACTTTGGGGTCATATCCTGCTCGTGACAGAAGGGTTGGAAAAATAGAGAGAGAGAGAGAGAGACGGGGGAACAAAGGTGAGATCATATGAAGGAGAGAAAGAGAGAAAAGGAAGATTAGAGTTAGTGAAAGAAAAGAAAAAAAAAGAAAGACTGCTCGAGAGAGAGAGAGGGAAAAGGGAATCAGAAAAACATAGAAAAGTCAAATAAAGAAATCTTTTTCATTCTTTCTTAACTTTTATTGTAATTCTTTTTCTCGTTCTCCGTTTCACCTACCTTCCTCTTAAGTTCTATTCATTAACTTATTTTCCTTTATTATTCTCGTTTCTTCTTCTTCTTCTTCTTCTTCTTCTTCTTCTTCTTCTTCTTCTTCTTCTTCTTCTTCTTCTTCTTCTATCTCAGTACCTTCATTATCTATCAATCTCTCTAACCACTGATTCTCCCTCACTTTCATTTGTTAATTGCCTCCCTTTTTTCCCAGTGCCTTCCGGGGTTTCAAAAAATTTTCTCATCATGTTTCCCTTTTTTTCTCTCTTTCTTTTCCTTCATTCATTAAGTATATTCCATTTTATCGTCGTCGTTTCTCATTCTTCTCATTCTTCTTCCTGTCCCTGGACCTTCTTTGCTTCAAGAACTTTTTTTAAAAAAACTTTCACTTAACGAAATGAGTTGAATTCAACGAAGAAAATAAAAAAGAGGCAAAATGATAATAAAAAATTCAAGTAAACAAAAAAAAAATCAGAGCTACTAAAAATCCCAACCCCAGTTGACCCCAAACCTATCTATACCAAAAGACGACCTAACAGACCCCATATAAAATACTAAGCCAGTAGTCGTAGGAGGCATCTTAATAGGTATTAAAACCATTGAAGCAGGATGTAATTGAAAGAAATGAAGCTTAAATCATTAAGGTGGAGGATGGTATATACCTGCAGGATACAGTCAAACAATAATTACCAATGGCGTACTATCAAATCGAATGCTCTCCGATTAGTGAATCCAGAAAAAAAAAAGAAGTAGACGTAAATCTGTTAAGATATGGATTACAACTAAAAATTAATCCGTCAAATTTGTGTGTGTGTGTGTGTGTGTGTGAGAGAGAGAGAGAGAGAGAGAGAGATGTGTGTAGTAGTTATTATAAATTGAAATTTCCACTGTATAATGTTCAATTTAAGTTATTAAAATTCACCACTGAATTAAGTATATTGGCCAGGAAGGAGATAATGCTCAAAAAGAAAGATGTGTATTCCTCTACTTCCGACTTATTGGTATAGCAATATAAAGAAGGTAGGCTTAATGTCACAATTATCGTCTAAGGAAATGGAATTGGTGATCTGCATTCAACTTCTGGACGAAGCTGCTTGTGTTCCACTTCACGCTAATGTGCTTGCGAAAGGCATGAACGCATCTGTTCTAACCCCCCAACAACAATGTGTAAATAGTAGGGCTGACTGTGTCTTTTAAGAGGGGGGTGGCCTCGTGGTGTAATGGTTAAAGCGATGGACTGCGGAATCGTAGTAAGCGAGTTCGTACTCCAGTCGCGCTATTACGTTTACTTTCGGGCAAATCCCCACGGGAAAGGTATGAACCCCCTTCTCCTCCCAGCTATGGGTTAAATAGTACCACTACTGTTCTTCTAGGAGAATAGCTTTGGCATTAAATAACCTACAAAGGTTGATATACCATTAAACAAAGAAACTAAACAAAACTAAACCAAACTGGGTCCTTTAGTCTTGGTCTAAGAGATCTGAATTAAAACCAGCAATCATCCACTTAAAAAAAATTAACCTTGTACCGCATACTGCTGTGAGAAGGGGGAGAATATATGTGTGTGTGTGTGTGTGAACAAATCGTTTTAAAAATGTTTATCTTAAATTTAAAAGACCTCAAATACTAGCCAATAGAATAGGTTAAACCTAAAATAAGTCATCTCATCCCCTCATATCAGGTTCAATACTGTAAGTTTTATCTATTTTGAAAACAGATGATTCCTCTGACCAACATAAGAAGGAAAGATAATTCATTTTAGGTTTTATATATATATGTGTGTGTGTGTGTGTGTGTAACATTTATCGAAAATATGCATGTAATATATACATCCACCTGCAAAAAAGAACACATTCAAAATATTAGAAGCACTAGTAATAAAAAAAAAGAAAACCCACTCTTAGCAAATCTCTATCGAAAACGGTTACAATGTTCTAGCTGTGTTTTTTTTCAATTAAAACCCCGATATCACCATGGAAGTCACCGTAGCTAACGAGTGGCTAACTAGCTTGACTGCGACATCGTAGTCATCGAATTCAGATTTCCATAGCGCTATTACGTTCACTTTCGGACGAATACCCTTAAGAAAAGTATGACCCCACTTATCTCCTCAACTATGGGTTAAATAGTACCACTACATTTTTTCAATAAAGATGGCTTTGACATTAGATAGCTCACGAAGGTTGATATGCCATTGAACAAAGAAACCAAACCAGACCTATATCAATTGTAACAAAAGCGCACTTGGCACACATCAATATAAATTCTGATTCGCAAAACAAGATGTAGACATGAGGAATTCCAACAACAATTTTTGAAAATGTCTAATGGACAAATTTTTTATACGCTTTGTCCCGAATAGATCTCACTTGTAGTTACACAAGAAAAGCTATATCGAAAAACATGCCACAACATTCCTTGTCTGTCATCTTCAATTAAAACATACATCTAGTCTAGGAGAAGGAAAACTCTGAATTCAAACCTGTTAAACTCCGCTTAAAAAATTGAACTTGTGCCATATCCTGCCCGAGCGGAGGGGTAGGGTAAATATGATAAAACATACATCAAAGAACGACTGCCCAAATACACAAAAATTATATATGTGTGTGTGTGTGTGTGTGGTAATTTACCAAGCTTTTTGCTTAGATGTAGCACAAGGCCGCATGAATTGGACACCTAATGAGAATCGAACTCACTCGTGTAGGTTTGCTAGTCTACCTTGCTAACCATTACACCACCCGAGGTGCCGTGTGTGTGTGTGTGCGCGCAGATTCAAAAATAAGGGGTGTGTCAAGAGAATCGATACACCGCATGTCTTGCATCGTATAAAGGTTAGTGAAGTAGGCAAGCAAACTATTGATAGAGAGTTTGATAAATGTTTTTTCCCCGTTTGTTTCTTTGTTTAATGGCATAATAATGTTCTTGGGTTATTTAGTACCAAAGCTATATTAACAAAAGGACAGTAATGGTACTATTTAACCCATACCTGGAGGGATAAGGAAGTTCATACTAAGTGATAGATCGAAACTTGCTAGCAATATTAAACAAGTCCTGGCGGCAACACCCCACAAAGCACCAACTATACGGCCACCTGCCTCCCATCACGAAAACTATCAAAGTTAGACGAACCAGGCACGCAGGATACTGCTGGAGGAGCAGGGACGAGCTCATAAGTGATGTACTCCTATGGACCCCCACATATAGCCGAGCAAAAGCAGGACGACCAGCAAGAACAGCAGCTATGTGAGGATACGGGATGTAGCCCAGAAGACATGCCAGAGGCGATGAACGATAGGGAAAAGTGGCGAGAGAGGGTCAGGGATATCCGTGCTTGCAGCACGACATGATGATGATGATATATATATATATATATATATACTTGATCAATATTGACGTAATACTTAATAATTACGAAGAGCAAAAATTCATCGTGCCATTTACCAATACTTTAAGTGGCAAGTCTCTGAAATTAGTTGACCAGTTCATATAGTTCAGCAGCAATATCTACAGAAAATGATATCAACATAAACATAACGAAGGTGGGAACTGCTATTGAAAGGTTATCGATTATATGGAAATCTGATCTCTTTGATAAAATGGGATATATTTCAACTTGTGGTTGCGTCAGTACTACTGTATGAATGCACCACTTTGACACTAAAAAAACCGCATGGAGAAAAAGCTAGACGGGATATACACAAGAATGCTGTTTTAAACAAATCCTGGAAGCAGCATCGCACAAAACAGCAGATGTACCGCCACCTACCTCCCATCTAAAAAAATATCCAAGTAAGACGAACAAGATACACTGGGCATGAACTCATAAACAACGTTCTCTAATAGACTCCTACACATAAACACACCAGTATTGGCTGACCAGCAAGGTCTTACATAATATCAGCTCTGTACAGACACTGGATTCAGTCTAGAGGACCTGCCATGGGCGATGGACAACCACAGTACAACTAGATGATAATACATTCATCTAATTTTTTTAATATTCTGATTTCTTTTTTAAGTTCCTGATATCTTGCTGAGGATTTAGGAGCTGATTAATTATACGGAATAAATACGAACATGAAAATGCAATATACGAGGTGCATACGATAAGTTTCCAGATTTTTTTGTACAGGCATTTGAAATTGTCGTAGACTCGACTGGCCAATTTTTATGATTTCAGGTTCAAAGGAACAGCTACAGCAGCAATTGGAATACACCCTACTAAAGCCTGATTGTCACAGCTGGTGAGTTTCAAAAATGCAATCTGACACTTTAGAAGAACGATATGCAATAAAATTCTGTTTTAAACTTGGAAAAATGTTACAGAAACGTATGGAATGCTTCAGACTGCTTTTGGAGTATCTTGCATGAATCGAGCATGAGTTTTTGAGTGGCATAAGAGATTCAAGGAAGGCAGGCAGTCTGTGAGGGATGATGAGAGGTATGGGAGGAGTAAGGAGGTCAATACACCACAGTTGATTGGCCAAAGGGTTAGGGTTACTATGTAAAGGTTTTAAGGGAGTCCAGGCAGAGATTTCGTCGGAAGAGACCAGCACTCTTTAAATCGGGTCAGTGGCATTTCCACATGGACAATACACCAGTCCACAACTCCATCCTTGTCACAGACTATTTGACCAAGATGGGCATCAAGACAGTTCCTCAGCCTACCTCCTCCCTGTGACTTTTGTTATTCCTTAAGCTCAGAGGCTGCCGCTATGAGACAATTGAGGAGATGAAAGAGGCTGTGACGAAGGTCATTGACACGCTCACACAAGAGGACTTCCATGGGCCTTCCAGGAGTTTTTAGAATGGTACAACAAATGCATTGCAGCCGGAGGAGATTACTTCGAAGGGGACTAGAGTTTCATGTGTGTATTATTAATAAAAGTGCCCATACGAAAAAAAGTCTGGAAACTTATCGTATGCACCTCGTATATATATGTGTGTGTGTGAACGAACGAACGAACGAAAAATATATGTTGGTGTAGTTTTGATTTTTTGTTTATTGTTTCAAACATATTACCCTGTATTATTTCGCTTTCATACGAAACATTCTTTTGCCCTGATGATGTCTTTCAACTGATACGAAGATTTATCTGTTATGATTATTTTATTTCTCACACTTCAAATAAATTTTAAGAGAATATTTTTGTGTTCAAAGATTTTCAAGTCGAAACGCGTTGGCATAAAAATAAACAAAACAACCAAACAATAAACAAATCATCAAAACTACACCAATATATATCTTTCGTTCGTTTTCTTTTTTCTACACACACACACACACACACACACACACACACACACACACACACACACACACACATATATATATATATATATATAAGAATGCAGTCAACTTATAAGTATTCATTCGAATAAGCGTAGAAATATCAACAAAATTTCCTTTTTTTTGTTGTTATTTATTGCATTGTAAAACGGGATTATCTTTTTTTTTTTTACTTTTCTAAATCTGTGAGAGATTTGCCTGGCAAATAAATGATTTTCTTCTTGATGTCATAATCAATAAATTGGTAATATCACCAAAATTTGTTTAGCTCATTTAGCTGGGACGGTAGAATACGCCTCTGCAGTGGGGTAAGACCGCTTCCTCCAACGAATGCCCAGCTTATGACACTAAACCATATGGTGGGTCTCAATTTCTGATACTCTTGGGAATGTGGCGTACCCTTTTATTACCATTACATCTGACTCAGGGTGGTAGCACCAGTTAGAGTCCTATCTATAGGTCAAATAGAAATATCTAATCATTTACCATACTTAAATGTTAAATTTAACTGTGCGCTAACAAATGATTAGTATTAAATAGCAATACTTGAAATCATTATCTATGTTCAAATAGAACTATTAGTGTTAGATAGGAATACTTGAAACCATATAACTATGTGCAAACAAATGGGCTCTGACTCGTTTTAAAAATACTACTTACAAAATATTCCCCGAAAAATCATAGATTATATATATATATATATATATATATACACAAGATTTGGCACTAAATAACCTACAAGAGTTAATATGCCATTAAACTAGATAATCTGAACGTAAATCAAAATAAGCAGACGGTCTTGCTTTAAAAAGAAAGAAATAAGGTTTTATTTGGTTTCTTTGTTTTATGGGATATCAACCTTCGTGGTTGATACGCCAAAGCCATCCTTGGAGAAGAACAACAATGGTAACGCATTACTAGGGAGGATAAGGGAGTTCTGTATCTTTCTCAAGGATATTAGTCCGAAAGATAATGTAATAACGCAACTGGAGTTCGAACTCGCTTACTTCGAGGCTTCAATGCAGTACTTTAGGCATTAAACCAGGGGGACTTCCCACGAAATAAGTTAGAAAGAAAGAAAGAAAGTGGAAGAAAACAAACAAGACAGAAAGAGTGGGGCAAAGCAAACTAGAAATCAAAAGAGAAGGAAACCAAGAAAACCTTTCTTTCCTTTTTTTTTTTTTTTTTTTTTGTTTGCTTACCTCTTACATCCACTTTCTTTCTGCAAGAAAGAAAGAAAGAAAGAAAGAAAGACGAGAGAAGCAAGCAAGAAAGAAAAAGAGAAGACATGCGAGCAAGAGAAATAGGAAGCAAGCAATCAAGTAAAAAAAGAAAAAAGAAAAAAAAATCGTAAGAAAAAATATAGAAAGAAAGACTGAAAAAAAAAAAAGTATAAACAAGATACAAATAAAAGAGGAGAAAAAAAAACAGGAGAACAAAAGAAAGAAAACAGAATTAATAGAAATTACTTTCTACAGGAAGAACAAAATAAAAAGAAAGACAAAATACAAAAGAAAATTAAATAAACATAAAACAATAAAGAAAACAAGAATAAAAGAAACGAAAACAAAATAAAACATGTATAAAAAGAAAAGAAAGAAAAGAGAAACTCCAGAGAAAAGGGAAGGGAGACAAATGAGCAAAGTAAAGTCGGAATAAAAAAAAATCGATGAACGTGTTAAAAAACTAAAATAACGAAACAAAACGAAACGAAAATAAAAAACAAAAATAAAAAAAATAAAGATAAATGAAAAAAATAAAATGAAAACCAGTACACACAACAAAGCTGAAAGTAAAAGAAAACTAAAAGAAAAAAAATCGATCAATAGAGAACAATTCGATCAACCGGTAATATAAGTAAAGTAAATAGGATGTAAGTAATGAATTAATGATTACAGCTGACAGAGCGAGTTAGACAAAGATCATCCCGACTGTCAAACGAATTTCCGCTGTCGGCACTCAAGCAACAAGTGACAGCGAGCTGTCAATTGCGCTTGCTTTTCCGACAAGAAACTGTTAATATACGTAAGGAAACATGCTTCAACGGTTTAATACGTCGATTTTCAACACTTGGTTCATCTGTCACACAACATTGATAGCAATAGTCCGTGAAAAGGTTACGTTGCTCGGTATGACAATGGCCCCACCCGTTAGTGGTAAGCCATATTGATTCTGTCTCCAATGCTGTTATATATATATATATATATATATATATATATATATAAGAAAGAATTTGAAAAGGTTTTGAAATGTGATTGACATGTTGCTTGTGTTTTCT
This sequence comes from Sepioteuthis lessoniana, assembly GCA_963585895.1. Taxonomy (NCBI): domain Eukaryota; kingdom Metazoa; phylum Mollusca; class Cephalopoda; order Myopsida; family Loliginidae; genus Sepioteuthis; species Sepioteuthis lessoniana. The sequence continues at coordinate 2,760,357 of CAUZXS010001320.1, forward strand.
TTTTTTGTTTTTTTGTTTTATTACATTTTTATTATTTTTCTTGTAAGTTTTACGTTTTGATTGATAGAGGAGACTGACTTAGATAGATAGATAGATAGATAGATAGATAGATAGATAGATAGATAGATAGATAGATGAAACTTAGTAGATAGATACATAGACAGAAGAGACTAAAATAAAATAGACTTTGATTGATTGATGGATAAATATATAAAGTGAGCAATCTTTTAAAAATTTGCGCAACTTATATTTACGAAAAAGATACGTTGATAAAAGAATAAAATAAATAAATGAATTAAAAAAATAAAAATTGAAAATTGAAAAAAAACGAAACAAAAAACAAATGCATATGTTCCTGCAAAACAAATTAAAGCAAATAATTTTTTTCAAATACGAAAACTTTTCTCTTTTTCTGTCTTTTACTGGAACAATTAAAATAATAAAAATAAAAATAAACCAACGTAAGTCTCTTTATCTACTTATCATTCAATCTCCAGAGTCCTGTCAACTCCCACTCTCGATTTCCTTGTTTTTTTTTTCTTTTATTTTTATTTTTATCTCTTTTACTTACATTCTCCTCATTTATCTTCACGTTAGCACGCGGAAAGGCAACGACGCGAAGAAGGGTTATCAATCGAGATATACAATTCCGCCTTTAATACGATTAACAATGTCAGTTTGAGATTCTGAGACACTCTTTCTTTTCTTCTTCAACTAATTTTCTTGGCTTTTCCCCCTACTTCTTTGTGTGTGTGTGTGTGTGAGAGAGAGAGAGGTTAGAGTTTATTGTCGAGCGAAATAAAAGCGATGTGAAAAGGGTAAGCAAAAACACTTTAAGCGATTTGCAGAGAAATTTTATCTACTACTTAACTTTAATTAGATCTTCTTTTTTATTTGTATTTGTTTTTAGTTGATATAATAATAATAATAATAATAATAATAATAATAATAATAATAATAATAATAATAATAATAATAATAATAATAATAATCCAAAAATTTCCACATATACCAGATTGAATCAACAAATTATCAGTTGGAACATTATTCAAAATTCTCAACGTTCTGTCAGCATGGCTTACAATACGTTGAGTGTATCTCCTGAACCCCCACTTCCCAAAAGGAGGTGTCCTGAACGCCATCTCGTGAGGCCTGAGTTCTTTAGATCAGTAGAGTGCAGAATCGCCCTTTCATTGTCATTACTTCCAGATGCACTCTGATTCTGGTGTTAGTACCTGTTAGGGTCCCAGCTATAGGTCAAATAGAACTGTTTTAAAATTACTAGTACTGGATTGGAAAACTTGATACCAAGTCACAGTAAATTGTATTAAGCATAGTTACTTGGAGCTATAATAGTTTACTAAGTATTTTTGGTTGGTATTTGTTTTATGACATATCAATCCTTTTAGGTTATCTAATGCCAAACCCTGTTAATATATATATATATATATATATATATATATATATATATATATATATATATATATATAATTTGTAAATGAATAGTTTGTACCTAATGTTTTTAAACGGGCCGGAACTGATTTGTTTGCACACAAGTAAATGATTTCAAGTTTCGATAATGATTAAATATTTCTATTTGCCCCATCAATGGGACACTAATAAGTACTACCACTCCGGGTCAGAGTGGAGCTGGGAATAATGACAATGAAAAGATGACTCTGCACTCTACTGACCTCAAGAAATGAGTGTCATACCCAGGACACATCAGGTTGGGAAGAGAAGGTGCAAGGAATACACTCAGCGTATTTTAAGCCGTGCTGACAGAACGTTGAGAATTTTGAATAATGTTTCAACGGTTAATTTATTGATTCAATCTGGTATGTGAGGAAATTTTTGGATCATTATCATTATTCGTATTATTTCTTCGATCAACTAAAAACACATAGAAATTTTTTAAAAATCTAATTAAGTAGTAGATAAAATATCTCTGCAAATCTCTTTTAAAGAGTAATCTAGAAATGGAACCTCACCATCAGATAACTTAGGGGTGTCCTCGTGGTGTAATGGTTAAAGCGATGAACTGCGGAATCGTAGTACGCGAGTTCGTACTCCAGTTGCGCTATTACGTTCACTTTCGGGCAAATACCCTTGGGAAAGGTATGAACCCCCTTATTTTCCCTCCAGCTATGGGTAAATAGTAGGACGGACTAGGTTCTTCAGCCTTGGTGAGGCAACTAGTTTAGGAGAAGGAAAACTCTGAATTCAAACCTGTTAAACTCCGCTTAAAAATTGACCTTGTGTTATATCCTGCCCGAGCGGAGGGGTTGGTAAATAGTACCATCAGATAACTTAGTGTCATATCTAGGACACTCATTGGAGAGAGGAGGTCTTCACATCTCTGCCGAGATGCAATCGGGATATTCTACATCTCCTGCCGACTGGGGTTAAGGATCCAATGGTGAGTTTTCAGCTAGATGGAAAGCTCCGGGGAGCGAGTTTGAACCCCAGTTACTATGTTATGTTTACTTTCGAACTAATACTCTTAGAAAAGATATGAACCCCCTTTGCTACTTAGGTTTCTTGGTGGTGCTTTGGACTCTTGACCACTGTCCGATTACTCAGTTCGTTCCTGGACCGTGTTATACAAACATAAAAAAAAAAAAAAAATTAAAACAAAAAATTAAAACAAAAAAAAAAAAACAGAGAAAGAAACCTACCTGTAAAGATGCACATTCGGGACCGGCGATGATTTCAACAGCATTGGTCATATCAGAAAAAATAGGGCTGTTCATTTGGCTCATTAATTCATCAAACAATTTGTAGCAAACCTGAAAGAAAATAAAGTTATTGGCTTAATGAAAAGTGTTATTCTAGCAGTGAAAACTTTTACAAAATTTATACCAACCGAGAGTGATGTTATTATGCACCTCGCGAAAGCGTAGACTGCAATCGATAGGCTGTCGATCATATAGACAAGTGATCTATCCGATAAAATAAAGCGGGATTTTTTCCAAGAAGCGGTTGTGTCAGCAGGATTTTTTCCAAGAAGCGGTTGTGTCAGTACTACTGTATGGATGCACCTCATGGGCCCTTATAAAATGCATAAAGAAAAAGCCAGATGGGAACTGCACAAGAATGCTACGAGCTATATTGAACAAATCCTGGAAGTAACACCTCACTAAAAAATAACTCCATGGCCATTTACCTCTTATCTCTAAAACAACCCAAGGCGAACAAGATATGCAGGATACTGCTGGCGAAGCAAGGACGAACTCATAAGCGACGTTCTTCTATGGACCCCTACTCATGGACGTGCTTGTGTTGGTAGACCAGCAAGAACTTATCCACATCAGCTCTGTGCGAACACAGGATGTAGTCTGGAAAATCTGCCGGGAGGGAAAGGGATGAAAGGGACGGATGGAGAGAGAGAGAATCAGGGAAATTCGTGCTAGCAGCGCGACTTGATGATGATGATGATGATAATTCATGATGCACAAAATAGGCTCTGTCCAAAGAAAAAAACGAGAGGCATAAAATTCCCTGGGATGTTGAGATACAGACAGATCACCCTACAGACAGATCACCCAAATCTGGTCAGAAGACGAGACTGAGTGTTAATTAAGAAAATAACTCGTTATCTAGTGAACGATAGAGTAAATAAAAATTAAATTTTTTTTTTTAAATAAAAGATAGACAAATACCTGGATCTTACTAGAGGGCTAAAAAATTGTTGAAGGTGAAGGTGATACCAACTGTGGTTGAGATCTTTGGAACGGTCCCCAAAAGTCTGAAAAGAGACTGGGGGGAAATGATCAGAGAAGGAATCGAGGCCATCCAGACCACAGCATTGTTAAAATCAGCTAGAATACTTAAAAGAGACCTGAAGAGACTTGCTGTCAGATTTCAGTCAAAAATGAAGTGAAAAATAATAAATGATATATGCACAAGCCGGAAACCATCATAAAAAAAAAAGGTGCGTAAACTTTGAGATACAAATAAATCCCTCAATTCCGACTAATTTTGAGTAACAAGAAGGGAACTTGTCAACTAGTGAATTTTGATTTTCTAGCAGACCAGAGAGCAAAAACAAAAAACAAAAAAAGAAAAAAAAATCTTGCCAGTGAGCTCAAAAATTATGCAACATGATGGTGACAGAGATAACAATCTTAGTTGGAACCCATGGAACAGACTCGAAGAACAGGAGATCACAGAAAAAATAGAGACCATTCAGACCTCAGCACTGTTATAATACTTAGATGAGTCCTGGTGACCTGAGGAGACTTGCTGTCACTTGGACTTCAGTGTAAACTCGCAAAGGGTAAAATAATAAATATAAATATACAATGTACCGTAATATAATAATAAAAAAAAATGAAAATAGGCTTCAAAAAGAACCTTTTGTGCAAATGTTAATTTTTCAAGGGGAAAGAGGTTGTGTGTGTGTGTGTGTGTGTGTGTGTGTGTGTGTGTGTGTGTACGCGCACGCGCGTGTGCAGGTTGTTATCTTGACAAATTTTTTCAACGTTTTACTTTAGTCTAATTTTTACACCTGCGAAAATGTTATCAACCTTGTCCCTCTTGTGAACAAGCAACATAAGCCCAATTGAAAATCGAACTATTTATCTAAAAAGTTAACAATTTTTTCAAAAAAATATATACGAGTATATACACATGCACACACACCTACAAAAGTGAGTTACTTCGCAAAACCAAGTTTTCAATTTTTTTTTTTTTTAAATTCGAATCTTATTTTTAATTTTTGTTTTATATTGTTAGATTATATTTCGTTTATTTTAGGTATAAGTGCTGTTATTTACTAAGCTCGACTAAGAAATAGCAAACAGACCTTGCGTTGCTTACAGTACCTACTGTTACATAAGTAGTCACCCATTTAAGTTGTGAACAAGATCATCGCTGCTTAACTTCAGTGATCTAGTGGGAACCGATTATTTAGGCGTAACTTGACCCTAAGTATTTGTATTTACCCAAACTTCTCCGCACGAGCTGTAATACAATGTCATTTTTAAAGTGGAGTTTTGAATTTTGAGTTTTCCTTCTCAGAGGCCGGTTGCCATACCAAGATTAAATAGCCAAGTCTGCCCTACTATTCACCCATAGCTAGAGGGAGTAACTTTCACAAAAGTATTAGCGCTTTGTGACCTCAGGTTGCTATATCTACTCCCTAAGACAGTACACCATTACACCACAAGCACCTCTATTTTAGATCTATGTATTATTTACTAATCTCGAGTTAGAAATACCAAGGAGTGTACCTGCTGTTGCTTAAGTGGTCACTCATATAAGTTTTGAACAGGTTCATCACTGCTTAACTTCGGTGATCTAGCAAGAACCGATTATTTCAGGGTGACTTGGACGCAAATTTTAGATATAAGTGATGTTGATGATTGACCAAATTTTAAAAACAGAAACAAAAATCAACAATCTATTTTCGAATGTTATTGAAAGTTTAAATAAGTGCATATTCATTTTTCACGTATTACGTGAAATTTCCATGACTCGAGCTCAGTAGTAGAATGAAAATAAAGCTAAGCTGAAAGCGGGAAACGAGCAGATATGCATTTGTTCATTCCCTTTCGTCTCCAATCATTGCCACAAACATGGCCAAAAAGATGAACAGTAATTGAAATCAAGATAGAGAAAATGTCACTGCTATTCGGGGTGTTTTTTGATAAAGCTGGACACTATTTCAAACATATAACCCACAACCAATGATAATGATAGTACACCTAGAAGTCTTTCCATATGTCCAGTCTCTGATTAAGCAAGGCTGTGTATGTTACGGCTAGAGTCAACGCTGACCACAATGTACAAAGTTTGGTAAGGTATGTAAAACAGTATACAACACTGATTGAAATTTGACTCGTTGTAATTGGCAGAGGGCATGATTGAAGGAGGCTCGGAAGCCCCATGATCGCATTCAATATCTTTCCATATTAAAAAAAAAAGCATACAAAGAAAAATGGAGAGAGAGAGAGATGACAAAGAAATAGAGTAAGAGACATGACAAAGAGAGGCGTGATATTTGTAAAACACATACACACAGATACACGTGGTGTATCATAATAAAAACTCTTTAACCTCTTACCTACCACTCCTGAGTATACTCTCTTTCATGGGCTTCAGGATCTACCATTACTGTCGGGTTATGGGAGGATGGTGTCTGTGTGGCTAACATACTGGCCTGTGATATTGTAATAAGCAAGTTTGAACTATAGTCACAAAATTACAATCACTTTCGGACTAATACTCTATTATGCCTCGTACTATGGGTTAAATAATTCCACAACTGTTCTTCTATAAGAATGGTCTTTGGCATTAAATAACCCACGAAGGTTGATATGCCATTAACCAGCTATGGGTAAAATAGCGTGTCGAAGATTTCATTTGCCTTTTTTTTAAATGCTTTATTAAAAACATGGAATCAAGATACATTACTGACGATATAAACTCTCCTTTTCTACACACACACACACACGTAATAGAGCGACTGGAGTTCGAACTTGCTTACTATGACGTGGCAGTCTAATACGTTAGCCACGAGGCCACAGACACTCCCTCTACAAATAACGTCGTAAATATTGTCCACTTACCCGATAGAAACATCTACCCCAATACGACAAAGGTCTCGATTTTCAAATCACTCTTGAGGCCTCCCCTTCATTCTCTAGCTTGCTCCAAAATAAACAACAAAAAAAAAAAAAACAATTATTAGTTGATTTCATCGTGGCCATAACGAAACACACCAGAGAAATCAAAATTATCCAAAAAGAAAATTCCAGACACTTTCTTTCTTTGACTTTCCTTCTCTTTGCAAGTCCGTTGTCCATCTGTTATTAAGCCCTTCTTTGTAGACCTCTCTTTACCCTATTTACCCAACCCCTCCGCTCGGGCAGGATATGACACTAGGTCAATTTTTAAGCGGAGTTTAACAGGTTTGAATGCAGAGTTTTCCTTCTCCTAGACTAGTCGCCTCACCAAGGCTGAAGAACCTAGTCTGTCCTACTATTTACCCATAGACCTCTCTTTACCAACGCACCGGAGAACAATCCCCAACCCGACCTCTTTTGCCCTCGCTTCCTCAAATAGCTTTTCTTTCAATTATTTATCGAATCTTCTCACTCCAATTTTCAAAGTCAGGGTAGGGTTTTTTCACACCATTATAATTATTGTTGTAAACAATCTGAAATGACTTTGATGATTTTGAAAGCAAAGTGACCGACGCAAATCGGAGGTGCGTTTTATGCTCTGAAATAATACAATGATTAATGTGGAATGATGATTTTCAAGGCAGGCACACAAGACCACTCACCTTACAATCTTTCTAATTCTATTCCACAATATATGACTCCATGTTGATAAGCTAAGCTTTATAAATACCGATAACTCAATAAATGGAGGTGCCCGTGGTGTAATGGTTATCCTCGTAGGAAATGGACACGGTGACACGAGTTCAAATCCTGGACGAGACTGATTGCATTTCACATAGCACTAATACCCTTGGGAAAGATATGAATCCAATTATTCTCCCTCCAGCTATGGGTAAATAGTAGGGCAGACTGAGTTCTTCAGCCTTGGTGAGGCGACTAGTCTAGAAGGAAAACTCTGAATTCAAACCTGTTAAACTCCGCATAAAAACTGACCTTGTGTCATATCCTGCCTGAGCGGAGGAGTCGAGTAAATATGGATAACTCAATAAATGAAAATATTTTCATAGCATTCCCACTGGGATTATTCATGAATAATAGATCGGCACTTCTGCCAAGGATCAGAGTATAGTATCTGTACACTCTCTAAGATCAAAATAAAGAGCCATCTTACTTTGCTCGACACATTCCCTAACATAATATACTAATCATCTGTGGAGGCATGAATTCACAAATAGGCAAAGATGAAAATAGTAAATTTGGTTTACATAACCTACTCAGTAGGCGAATATCTAACAAATTTTTCACTGGTGAACAGACTTTCTTGACTAAACACTAAATTCGAAAAAAGAGAGGAAAAACTATGGACTTACCTCTACACAAATAACGTTAAAACACAACTAGATTATTTAAAGTAAGTAAAGTTGGCGATCGTAGTCGAGGGTGACCCCAAGTCTCCCTTTTTGATAGCTACTACACCGAGGTGTAGGGGAAGGAGCTACTCCTTTCCCTGGATTGCTCCACTTTACCCTTGATCCGTACCTTATATTGCTGAGAGTTAAGCAAAGAGGTATCAAGTACTATTTTTTGAGTCTTTGGTATGACTCGACCTGGGATTAAACCCAGGTCTCCTGGGTCATTGGTGAACACTCAAACCATTATGCCAATTCATAAACAAAATGGATAAATAGGGCTCTAAACTGTGATGCATACACCTCTTTTGAAAGAGAATATTCCGATCAAAGAATCGTCACGGCAAAGATACGTTTGAGTTTATGTAGGAATAAGAAACAGTCAAAATCACACGTTACTATTGGCCCTCTCTAACCAATAGAGATATAAGCAATAAATATACGGTAACTGTAAGAAACAAATGAAGAATATGAAAACTTTGTTACTGCTCTCATGGAAGCAGCAGCAGAGTGTATACCAACCAAACCAAAAGCCAAGTGTAGAGTTCCAAAGGAGTCACTAGTTGTAAGGGAAAAACGAGATAATTTAAAAACAAAGCATCTTTACTCTATAAAAGAAACACAATGTCAGCGCGCAGAAATTTAAGAAAGCCCAGAAAGAATAAACCAACACATACCAAAAAGAACAAGTAGAATACATTCAAAGTCAAATCGATAAAATTAGAAATTCAGAAGAAGACAATCACGAGTAGCATGACAGACAGAAGATGGAGTGAGCGGAAAGACGAGAACAAAACTAAATGATGCTCACCAAGACGAACGACTTCTGAAGTGGAATGAACATTTCATGAATCTGCTTGGAAACCCTCCTGAAATAACTGACAAACCTAACCAAAAAAATCATTAATGGCTAACTAGGACAGTTTAAGGAGGAAGAACTTGACGCAGCAGTGAAAAAAAAGTAGAAAAGATGCAGGTCTTAATGAAATACCCCCAGAAGTTTGAAAGACAAGAAAATGATATAAAATCTATAATATAGTTTGCTATATTTATAAATAAAAAATGTTTACTATCATTGATAGAGCGTATATATTTAAGTTCAATATAAACATCAAGGCACCGTTGATTTTATGTCGACACTATTCAAACATTATATATATATATATATATATATGTGTATTTTTGAGTGTACCGTTACTCAGTACCTCAGCCAAGGACAGGATATGACACAAGGTCAATTCTTAAGCGGAGTACTGCCGGTTTCAATTTAGAATTTTTCTTCTCCTAGACTGGTTGCCCAACCAAGGTTAAAAAAAACTCAGTCTGCCCGACTATCTACCCATAGCTTGAGGAAGAACAGATGGATTCATACCTTTCCCAAATACATTAGCGCGAATTGAAACACATAAAGCTTTGTCCAGGATTAGAATCAGTGTCACAGATTCCACTTCCTCCGTTACGCGAAGCACTATTACGATAATGCAATGAGTTCGATCCTCACATGATGCTTCACATCTGCGATCTTATATTAGAGACTAAGCTAAGTAAATAAGAATATAAGAATATATCTGAATAGATATCGAAATTTTTTTCAAGTCATCGATTTTTCTTGTTTAGGTATCGAATATTGATTATCTACATTTATTTATTAGGAGTTTTTTCACCATTAATGTTATTCTCAGTAAGAAAAGATCCTCTATTAGTGGGCGGGGGTCCCCGTGGCGTATAAGCAAACGTGCTGGACTGCTAGATCATAGAATGTAATTTCGAACTGCAGTCGTGCTATTACGTTCACTTTCGGACAAATACTCTTGGGAAAGGCATGAACACTCTTATCCCAGTAACTATAGTTTATATAGTACCATTACTGTTCTTCTATAAGGATGGCTTTAGCGTTGAATATCCCAAGAATGTTGATATGCCATTAAAAACAAAGAAAGAAAGAAATAAAGTTCTCTTTACAAAAGACCTATTATTCACGCAGACTGATCAAACTCTCTGGGGTTGTGAGAAAAACTAGGGGATTGATCGTAGCGAGTTTGGGAGAGGCATTAGAAGGAGGCGTCAGAAGTGGATTGAGAGGGCTAAGTATCAGAAGATGTAGAAGGAAAAAGTGATGTCAGAAGTAGGGGGTATGGGATTCAGGGTGTATTTAGTGTCCGTCTGGAAAAATAGGTGAACCCAGCCCAGCCATCTACCCAGTCTAAAGGAATACACTGTGTAGAAGATGAGATAAGAGGTCGTTTGTTGGGTGTCGGATAGGTCGGGGTGAACGCGGACAAGCCAAAAGAAAAACGAATGGAAGGGTAGGTGGAGAAAGTTTTTGCTGTTGGTGGTAGTGCGTGGGGGGTTAGAGCTGAAGCAGTGAGAAAGTCATGGTTGTGATGGTCATCACCGGGTAAAAGCAAAGAGTTACGATGGTATTGGATGGTAATTGCGACGCTCTGACGAGAATGGTGGCGGACGGAGAGTGTTGGCAAGAGTGAAGACGGAATACGCGTGCACACAGATCTGGAACAATACTGACTTTACCTTAATTGAATGTAGCAGTTATAAAAGAATGTTAAGCAACTGAGAATTCGGTTTTCTGATAGCGTTTCGAGGAAAAAAAAAAGAAAAAAAAAAAACGAAACCAGTGAACACCGAGTTCGCATTCTGATCCCAGTCGTTGATTTTAATTTTGCGCTAATATTCTATGGGGAAGATGTGGATGTCATCTTTCAATGCAATAAGTTCCACAGCCAGTCATACCTCTCTGATGTTATCACTGGTGTGGGGTAATCTACCGACTTTATGTCTTCGTTGAATCAAACCATTTTCAGCACAAAACCAAGTTTATCGAGACTAAACTCACGTGTAATGACTATGCGAGATTAGTAACCAACTATTCGCAGTTGATGCTCACCGAGCAAAGGGTTATCATCGCAGGAAATGGACTTGGCTAGCCGAGTTCAAATCGTAAGTGAGTTTGCATTTCGAATAGAGCTGATACTCTTGGCAGAGGTATGAATCCAGCAATCCACCCTCCAGCTATGGGTAAAATAGTAGGGTAGACTAGGCTCTGAAAACTTGGAATGGCAACCAGTCTAGGAGATGGAAAACTATGAATTCAAACCTGTTGCAGACCTGAAGAGGGATGGGTTCTGCTCGGTTATTTCTGTCTAAGAAACGCTACATGAGAAGCGCTTTCATGACCAAACCAGGTTATGTGATGTCTTTTTATTCATCTTATGTAGGGCTCTGATCAGCTTTCTTTATAATTACTCAGTTTAAACAATGGCAAAAAAATCATTAATGGCTAACTAGGACAGTTTAAGGAGGAAGAACTTGACGCAGCAGTGAAAAAAAAGGAGAAAAGATGCAGGTCTTAAGGAAATACCCCCAGAAGTTTGAAAGACAAGAAAATGATATAAAATCTATAATATAGTTTGCTATATTTATAAATAAAAAATGCTTAATATCATTGATAGAGCGTATATATCTAAGTTCAATATAAACATCAAGGCTGATGTAACCATTGTCAGTCATGACGAATTAAAACTAATGCATTTTATGGGAATAACAATGAGAGGTGATGATACCGGTGAGAACAGGAGTTGGCAAATTGTGGCCACATGCGATTTACAATTTAATTCTGTACTCACGAAAAGTTTTTAAAATTAGAACAAAACTCTCAACATCTTACTTTACAGAATGAAAAAAAATATTATTAGTTTTATTTTCATCGTTCCAATTAATATATAGTCAATCATCAAATCAAATAGCAAAGGAACGTTTCAAATTAAATCGTTTTAGACATTGGAGTGTTGAAATGACTGAGTTTGGATTAGTCTAGAGGGTTGCAAGATTTGGCATTATTATTCTATAAGGTGTCGATTTGGATTCGGATTTGCATTTTTAATATTTAAAAATCACATGGTACAATTATAGTTTATATAATTAACTTATTCTTAAATTAAGTAAAGTAAAAGTACGATCACCAGAGGGAGACAGAATACTTCGACATTGTAGCAGGAGTACTACAAGGGGACACGCTGGCTCCGTACCTCTTTATCATTTGTCTAGACTATGTACTTAGAACATCGATTGACAAAATCAGAGAGAACGGCTTCGAGCTGACAAAGAAAAGAAGCAGAAGGTACCCCGCAAAAACAATTACCGACGCCGACTACGCCGATGACATAGCCATACTGGCAAATACACCCGACGAAGCCGAAACACTACTGCATAGTTTGGAACGAACAGCCGCAGGCATAGGCCTCTATGTCAATGCACCCAAAACGGAATATATGTGCTATAATCAAATGGGTGACATCTCCACTCTAGACGGAACCCCTCTTAAACTAGTAGACAAATTCACTTACCTAGGAAGCAGCGTCTCATCAACCGAAAAGGACATCGACACGAGGTTAACGAAAGCATGGACAGCTATCAATAGGCTATCGATTATATGGAAATCAGACCTAAACGATACAATGAAACGCAGTTTCTTCCAAGCAGCGGTCGCATCGATACTGCTATATGGATGCACTACATGGACTCTAACAAAACGGCTGGAGAAGAAGCTAAACGGCAATTACACAAGAATGCTGCGAGCAATCTTGAACAAGTCCTGGCGGCAACACCCAACAAGACACCAACTGTACGGCCACCTGCCTCCTATCACGAAAACTATCCAAGTTAGACGAATCAGACATGCAGGACACTGCTGGAGAAGCAGGGACGAACTCATAAGTGATGTACTCTTATGGACCCCCACACATGGCCGTGCAAAAGCAGGACGACCAGCACGAACATACATTCAGCAACTATGTGAGGATACGGGATGTTGTCCAGAAGACCTGCCTGAGGCGATGAACGATAAGGAAAAGTGGCGAGAGAGGGTCAGGGATATCCGTGCTACCAGCACGACATGATGATGATGATGATGAAATAAGAATTTCAATACCTCATTTGAACACATCGATATGTCAGATTAGAATGGGATAATATTCTTAACTATTATAACAATTACAAAAAGTAGACAAATCTGTGGCAACAATTTCATAAAAGATTTAAATCAGTACAACATTCAAACGTATGTTTGATATTTATGGTAAATTTCTTTATGGAAATAATTTTCAATTATAAAACTCAGTGATTATTCAGTGCTAATCTATCAAATGTTCAGTACTAACCACAAAATTGTCCACAACTTCCAATGTGACCCCAAACGAAAATCATTGCTTACCTCTGACTGAGAGTGTATAATGGGTTGGTTTCTTTGTTTAATCGCATATCAACCTTCATGAGTTATTTAATGCCAAAACCAACCTTGTAAAAAAACAGTAATGGTACTATTTAACCAATAGATGGGAGGAAGGTATCAGTCCAAAAGTGAACGTAATGGCGTGACTGGGGTTCGAACTTGCTTATTACAATGTCACAGTCCAACATGGTAGCCACGACGCCACGGGAACCCCCCCCCCACAACGTGTATGAGAGTGGATGGATGGCGGAATGGATAGGGTTAAAGTGATGATGGGTTCAAACCGGTTATATTATCGGCAAAGTATGAAGACATTGGTTATTCGTTAAGTATTAACACAAGGCTATGCTAATGAAAACACCCTGTTGGGTGGAGAAGTGAAACTCTAACCCGTGCACCATTGTTAAAGATGAGACGAGAGATACGTGGTGCATTCAATAAGATTCCAGACTTTTTTGTACAGGCATTCAAAATTGTCGTAGACTCTTGAAAGTCAGTATGTTATAACTATACATCTTATGAGATGACTGACCAATTTTTATGATTTCAGGTTCAAATCAACAGCTACAGCAGGAATTGGAATACACCTTACTAAAGCCTGATTGTCAAAGCTGGTGAATTTAATAAATGCAGTCTGGGCGTGAGGACACTTTAGAAGGACGATATGCAATAAAATTCTGTTTTAAACTTGGAAAAAATGCTACAGATATGTATGGAATGGTTCAGACTGCTTTTCAACCATCTTGCCTGAATCGAGCATGAGTTTTTGAGTGGCATAAGAGATTCAAGGAAGGCAGGGAGTCTGTTTGGGATGATGAGAGGTGTGGGAGGGGTAAGGAAGTCAATACACCACAGTTGATTGGGCAAAGGTTTAGGGTTAGGGTTATTATGTTGAGGTTTTAAGGGAGTTCAGGAAGAGATTGCGTCGGAAGAGGCCAGCACTCTTCAAATTGGGTCAGTGGAATTTCCACCAGGACAATGCACCAGTCCATAACTCCATCCTTGTCACAGACTATTTGAGCAAGATGGGCATCAAGACAGTTCCTCGGCCTCCCTATAGTCGAGACCTTGCTCCCTGTGACTTTTGGTTATTCCCTAAGCTCAGAGGCTGTCGTTATGAGACAATTGAGGAGATGAAATAGGCTGTGACGAAGGTCATTAACACGCTCACAGAAGAGGACTTCCATGGGGCCTTCCAGAAGTTGTTGGAATGGTACAACAAGTGCGTTGCAGCCGGAGGAGATTACTTCGAAGGGGACTAGAGTTTTATGTGTATACTATCAATAAAAGTGCCTATACGGAAAAAGTCTGGAAACTTATTTAATGATCCTCGTACCTCGGTAGCAACATCTCATCCACTGAAAGCGATGTCAACATACGCATAGGTAAGGTATGGACTGCTATTGACAGGTTAACCATAACAAGGAAGAGTCCCTGGAGCGTAGACTGTGACATGGTGGAAAGCGAGTTCGAACTCTAATCACGCTATTACGTTAACCTTTAGGAAAGGAATGAACCCCCTTATTTCCCCAGCTATAGGCTAAATAGTACCACGACTGTTCTTCTACAAAGATGGCTTTGGCATTAGATAATACGCAAAGGTTGATGTGCCATTAAATAAAGAAACTGAAAATAAACAAACCAAATCTGATTTCTCATAAAATAAAACGTCTATTCTTCCAAGCTGTAGCCGTGTCAGTACTATTGAATGGCTGCACCGCTCGGACTCTAATGAAACGTCTAGAGAAAAAATCTCGACGGAAACTACAAAAGAACGCTGCATGCTGTTTTGAAAAATCATAGAAGCAGCAGCGCCCTTCTGACCAACCATCCAAAGTAAGACATGCTGGAAATTATTGGTGAAGTAAGGACGAACTCTAAAACGACGCTCCCTTACAATGGCGCACCAGTTTTGGCCGACCAGCAAAAAACATACATTCATCATCTGTGCGGACACTGGATGCCGTCCAAAGAGAACTTGTCCAGAGGGATGATTGATAGCGATAGATGGTGAGGAAAGTTCAAAGAAATTCGTTTTGTCGGCATGCCTTGATGATGATAACAACATATTCTTACAGCTTTAATTCTAAAACTAGCACAGTTCCCATCAAAAACGACTTGCTTAATTCTTTTCAATAATCACTGACTCTCCCCCACCTTAATTGTGAACTAATTTTTATTTACTAAATCTTCCAGTATAAGTCATCTTTAGTTTATCCGCCTCCTTTTGTATTTGCACTCTCACCCTCCACCCGGAACTTAATAGATGATCCTCTTCACTTGCAATACTCTGGGGACAGGTCTGGATTATTCATGTGTGGATCGAGTAAAGAAAGAAAGAGTGGTGGAACACGTAAAAACAAAGATTAAAGAACAAAGAAAAAAAAAAGGAATGTTAAAAAATAAGGAAAAGAAAGAAAGTGATCAAACGAGTAAACGAAAAAAAGAAAAGAGGAGAGAAAAAAACAAAAAACGAACGAACGTACGAGTAAACAGAAAGAAAGAGAGAAAGAAAGAAAGAGAGAGAGAGAGAGGGTTTTTTTAAAGCTGGTGCTTGTGGGTTATTTAATACCAAATCATGTTTATACGTATATTATATATGTATATATGATTTGTAAGCAAATAGTTGGTAAGTAACTATATTTTTTAAACGAGATAGAGCTTATTTGTTTGCACACACTTAAATAGTTCCAGGTATTGCTATTTAACACTGATACTTCTTTTCAATATTAATCATTAGTTTGCACACAGTTAAATGGTTTCAAGTATTGCTATCTAACACTTAATTCTATTTATCAAGTATTCCCATCTAATATGAATAATTTGCACACAGCTGTATGGTTTAAATTAACCAATAATAATAATCCATAATAAATGATTGAACAGTTCTATTTGACTCATAGATAGGATTCTAATAGGTACTACCCATCGGGGTCAGCGTGGACCTGAGAGTAATGGTAATCAAGTAGTATCTCTACATTCCCCAAAACTCCAACACTGGTGCTTCACCATCAGAGCCAGTTTTATATCATACCCAGGTCACTCAAAGTCTTTTTTTCCCTATGTGAATACCTAGGACAGACATAGGGGTTGAGTTGATCGAATCGAGCCTCTCCGGATCATCAAGACCACGTTCTCAAGCATTACGGGTCGCTAATCACGACCAACAGGTGACCTCCTCGGTGGGGTGGGGTAGGGTCTTACTCCTATGCAGAGATGCAGCCGGCATATTCTAAATCCCCAGCAGACAAGGCGGAAAGAAAAGAGGGAATGAATAAACCAATAAAAGAAAGATAGTGAAAAGAGAAAGTCGGGTGAAAAGAGAGATTGAAAATTGTGGAAAAAAAACAAGTTATATAAAGAAGGGAGAAGACTGAAATCGAGAAATTTAGAGTGAGAGAAGAAATAAAGAGAGAGAGGGGGGAGGAATAAAATAGCGTAAACTATTTAGTTATTTGCTTTCTGAATCTAGTAGACAAGTTCACCTACCTAGAAAGCAGTGTCTCATCAACCGAGACAGACATCAAAACGCGACTAGCAAAGGCATGGACAGCTACGATAGGCTACCGGTCATAAGGAAGTCAGACCTGACCGATAAAATAAAACGCAGTTTCTTCCAAACAACAGTTGTGTTGATACTGCTATATGGATGCACTACATGGACACTAAGAAAACGTATGGAGAAAAAGCTTGACGACAACTACACAAGAGTGCTGTGAGCAATATTGAACAAGTCCTGGAGGCAGCACCACACAAAGCAGCAGCTGTACATCCACCTACTACCCATCACGAAAACTACCAAAATTAGACGAACTAAACATGCGGGACACTGCCGGAGAAGTAGGGACGAGCTCATAAGTAATGTACTCCTATTGACCCCTCACAGGGCCGAGCAAAGGCAGGACGACCAGCTCGAACCTACATGGACGACTGGAAGGGGTGGCGAGAGAGGGACAAGGACATCCGCGCTGATGGTGCGACATGATAAAGATTTTTTTAATTATTTGAGAAAAAAATTACGAACACCTTTGATAAAAATGTCTGACTTACTTAAGTTATTTCCATAGCTAGTAATTTCACGTGCTTTCTTTGAAATCAAAAGAGAAAACAATCTTCAGATTGAAGTTTTTCAAACACCACATATACACATTGTTTTGCTTGGTGCTAAGACAGATATTTAGTTGTACCCATTTACCAACAACAGATAGAAGAATTAGTATATCATGGATTTAACGCAATGGAAAGATTAACAAAGTAAATGTATTTGCATATACAAGAACATTTAACCTTTCATAGACCCTGGCCTGGGAGACCGAGGTTCGATCCCAGGTCGTCATACCAAAGACTCAAAAAAATGGCTCAAGATACCTCCTTGCTTAACACTCGGCACTATAAGGTACGTACCAAGGGTAAAGAGGAGCAATCCAGGCAAAAGAGAAGCGCCTATATCTCGGTGTAATAGCTATTGAAAAGGGAGCTTGAGTCACCATCGAGTACCGTTGCCAACTTTAATTTACTTTATTTACATACGATATACATACCAATAGTATTTGGTAGCATATATAAACATGTCCCAACAGTTAGATATATAAAAATGGCGGAAACCTTGCTCGATGAGTAAAGTTAAATAGTCACATGGTTTTACTATTCCCTGGCAGGGTCCGAGACACGTCTCCCCAGTTCAAATACCCATTTTCAAACAGAGACAATCATATATATATATATATATATATATATATATATATATATATATATATATATAATTGTATTTGTAAGACTTTACGGAGATAATCCAGTCGGATGTAGAATACACCGACTGCATCTCTACAGAAGGGTAAGACCCTGCCCTTGCCAATGAGTGCCCTTGATATGACACTAAACTATCGGACGGTGAGGCTCCAATAATCCTGGAGCTCTGGGAATGCGGAGTACTTCATTGCCATCGCTCCCCGGTCTACTCCGGCTCGGAGTGGTAGCACCTGATAGGGTCCTTCCTATGGGTCAAATAAAAATGTTTGACATTTAAACGGACTGCAAACAAATGACTTATGCTAAATTGAAATGTTATGAATAGAATTGTCTGGTCATTTAACTATGTTAAACAAATGATGGAAGTTTAATTGAATTGTCAATGATACATAGCAATACTTGGAACTATTTAACTCAGTTGATTTATGCTAAATTGAATTGTTAGAAATAGAACTGTTTGATCATTTAACCGTGTGTCTACAAAATGTGTTGACAACTCATATACTTAATATATATGTAAAAATAGGATTTGATATTAAATAACCAACAACAGTTGATATGCCATAAAATCAAACCAAATGAAACTTTACAGAGCACACAGATACTCTAATCATATTCAAAAGTTTCAGTGAGAGAAACTTTTATCCTTAGCAGAGTGTACAGTTATGATGTTCTGTAGCAGAAGTGCTAATCTATGCACGAAGGGTTCAACATGCTTAGGGGTGGGCCACAAGAAAATTTTCTCATACCCCGTGACCCATGCTTACGAACACCTCAAAGTAAACCGTTCCTCCCACTATAATAACTATAATTACATAATTCAAAATGTATATAAAGACAAATGACTCAACGAACATTTCAATTAACAATAATTTAAGAAATCAGAGATAGCTGTGTATTAAACTTTTCTGATGACGTATGAGAAATAAAATTTTCTGTTCTTTTAATTCATTCATGCATTGAATTATTTTTACACCGCAGATCTTAAAAACTAATACCATTTTCTGACATCACGGTTAAACACGTAAATAAATAAACCAAAAATAAAAAGACACGATGAGTGATGACATTTTTATAAGCGGTCTTCAAAGTCAGAAGATAAAATGAGATTGTAAAACATTACGTAGACTACCGAGTATAACGCGCACCCCAAATTTCAGATGAAAATTTAAAAGAAAAAAAAACAAAACAGTTCTTTTCTACATTGTTCAAAATTTTTAGTCTGGGATGAAAGATCGCCAGATATGACCAATAGGCACAAAATATAGAGGTACTTTTCGTACGGTTTCTTTATTTAATAGCATGGATTATTTAATGCGAAAACCACCCACGGTGTAGGTGTTGCAGATTGACAATTGACCGAGCCGTCAATAAGAGATTTCTCAGGACGCACCTGTGAAAATAAGCGGAAGCAGTTACGTGGTTGAACGGAAATGGTGGGCTTTATAAAAAAGATATATGCAGATGCCCACGTGAGATACAGTCTCAGCTTGCAGCCAGAAGAGATACGGTCAGTCACGGAGAACGGCAGCGAGTGGCTGGGTGGCCCACAGCGGCAACGGCCTACCAGTTGAGTACCACCTCCCGACCGAGAAGCGTGGTATGATTAAGTGAAGAAGTAGTTATGATTCAATATGACTGTCTCCGTCTGTCTCTTTCATAGAAGCTTAGACCCCTTTCGAGAATAAAGTGTGAAAGTTATATTTTTATAATTAAGTGTTATGATTCCATCATTATCCATTCCTAGTTATGGCAACACAACAAAAGAGGACAGTTATGGTACTGTTTATCCCATAGCTGGGAAAATAAGGGGATTCATATAAATAAATAAGGGGATTCCTAACATGTACTTTAGGATTAAGGGAAAAAAAGTGCAAAGCGTAGACAGTAGTTTACAGCACTCTTTGTGCAATGGGTGTTAGAGGTGGAGAAACATCCCTTTTGCATTAGTGTTGCTGTTATTATAAATTAAACGATGTGAGGACATGGATTCTAATGGAGTTATATATTAAGGCTCACTATTATTCTCACACACTCATTCTTTCCACCCTTGTCGTGCTATCCCCAATTAGTTTCTGAGCGTTTGGACCTTCAAGTCTTGTACTGATTTCCAAAGACATGTTCGTATTATTCCACTTAATCCCCAGCTCTTGTTTCTTTTGTATCTTTAATGCCAAATAATCAAGTTGATCTTTTTTATTTTTTTGGCCCCCAGTGATAAATCGTAACATGCGATGATTGATTGATTAATTTTAACGGCATGTCAACCATTTGGAGTTATTTTATGCCTAAATGTTAGGGAATCCCGATGAGTTATTTTGTAAGACACAAAATTGTTTATCCGGTGAAAAGCAAGGAAGACGAAATATTTGGAGTGGGGAATCTGGTAGCGGTACTTTTGTGGTCGAATTTGTCTGATGGAAAGGAGGAGCTAGTGCGCAATAGTGAGAAAAGAGAGACACTAGCTCTTGTGCCGTACAAATATTTTCTTAGTAAAAATCTTTTAAATATTTTCGGAGAGTAAGAGAGAGGTATTCTCGGAGGCGTATATAAAGATTAGGGGCCCGGAGGAGAGAGTGACTTGCCTGCTTCAGAGACCCTTCTTGTACTGAGAATTGTTATTGTATCAAATCCGTAAAAATAGGTGAACAACTGTTCATAAAACTTTGGGGGTTCCTATCAATTAGGAGCGCAAGAGGTGTTTTAAAATAGTTCCTCGCCACGCAGCTATAGATCGGGACTTCCTTAAAATCAAAATTGATCTAAAGCTTAGCGTATAAAATTACGTCACCGAGCGATCGATAAAAAATAAAGAATGAATTTATATAGTTATATTTGAGATATTTATTTATCACAGAATATTTCACAAGACACTATGCATTATCATTTATAACATACTCTTATATTCGTTGTTAGTAAAGAAAACTGCTCGTAAACTGAACAGGAATTGCCAACTGACACCACACAGCTATCCGTTTCTTATGGGTCTCATCGACCTTACTTCTTATGTTCTTTCTTTCTTTCTTTCTTCCTTGATATTTCATGTTTTTTTCTTAATTAACTGTTCTTTTTCTTTCTTTCTTTCTTAATAATTCCGGTACTTTTTTCTTTCTTTCTTGATAATTAATATTTCATTACTATTTCTTTCTTTGATGATAATTCACACCATCTTCTTTCCTTCTTGATATTTCATGTTTTTTTCTTAATTAACTCTTCTTTCTTTCTTTCTTTCTTTCTTAATAATTCCAGCACTTTTTTCTTTCTTTCTTAATAATTAATATTTCATTACTATTTCTTTCTTTGATGATAATTCACACCATCTTCTTTCCTTCTTGATATTTCATGTTTTTTTCTTAATTAACTGTTCTTTCTTTCTTTCTTTCTTAATAATTCCAGCACTTTTTTCTTTCTTTCTTAATAATTAATATTTCATTACTATTTCTTTCTTTGATGATAATTCACACCATCTTCTTTCCTTCTTGATATTTCATGTTTTTTTCTTAATTAACTCTTCTTTCTTTCTTTCTTTCTTTCTTTCTTTCTTAATAATTCCAGTACTATTTTTCTTTCTTTCTTAATAATTAATATTCCATTACTATTTCTTTCTTTGATGATATTTACACCATCTTCTTTCCTTCTTGATATTTCATGTTTTTTTCTTAATTAACTCTTCTTTCTTTTTTTCTTTCTTTCTTTCTTTCTTAATAATTCCAGTACTTTTTTCTTTCTTTCTTAATAATTAATATTTCATTACTATTTCTTTCTTTGATGATAATTCACACCATCTTCTTTCTTTCTTTCTTGATAATTCACATCCTCTTTCTTTCTTTTTTGATAACTCACACTTTCTATCTTTCTTTCTTAATATTTTTTTTTGTCTTTCTTTCTCAATAACTAACATGTCTTTTTTTCCCTTTCTTTCTTTCTTTCTTTCTAAATATTTCACGAAAGTTCTTTCTTAATATTTCATCACTCTTTCTTTCATTCTTTCTTTCTTTCTTAATAATTCCCCGCTCTTTCTTTCTAAATATTACACGAAACTTTCTTTTTTAATATTTTATCACCATTTCTTTCTTTTTTTAAAAAATAATTCACAACGCTCTGTTTCTTTCTTAATATTTCTTCCAAACTCGTTCAATATTCATATTTCACGACACTATCTTAAAATATCTAACCACTTTTTCATTCTTTCGTTCTTAATATTTCACGATAGTTTCTTTCTTTCTTAATATTTCATCACTTTTTCTTTCTCCTTTTCTTAATATGTCAATACTCTTTCTTTTTGTTCTTTCTTTCTTAATATTCCATCATTTTCTTTTTTTCCCCTGTTTAATAAGCCACCTTTCTTTCTTTCTATTTCATCAATTTCTTTCTTTCTATTTCACCACAATTTTTTTATAGAAACTATATATATATATATATATATATATATAGTAACGTACATAGACGTTATTGTCATGAATAATCTTCAAGACAGGTATTGTGATAAAATTGCAAGTGATACTTAAATGTAATACAGTTTTTTATCCATTTACCACGCTTCTTTCTTTACACGTTAATTTGGGTAAAAAACATTCAATTAATGAAAATATTCTAATAATTACAAATTCTACTACAACACGATTAATTTCAGGCTATATATATATATATATATATATACACAATTTTTTAAGTAAACAGGTTCATAGAGACGTGTGTGTGTGTGTGTGTGTGTGTGTGTGTGAAATCTCAGACGTACATGAATATGTGATCATCTTTGCTCTTGAACGAACTTATTCTTAAAACTCTAACTGCAAATAGGATGCAAACTTCTGATTTAAATATAAAAAACGGTAAAATATTCAAAAATAAAATTTTAAAAAATCTCTCTGAGCCAAGAAAGCGTTCCAAAACAACTGGTAAAATTTCAAAAGTCGGAATTGAGACAACAAGCGGAAGGACAGATTTAGTGAAAGAAAGACAAAGAAGAGAGAATTCAGATCAGGTGATGAAGAGCTAAAGAGAAATGTTTATTGTCGAGAAGAAGAAGAAACGAACAAAATAATGAACAGTTAGTTTATAAAACTGGGAATCGGGAACAAAAGCGGAATAAATAGAATTCTGATTGGATCCAAAAAGCATAAGACCTACAATATCTTTAAATCTGAATCTTAATTTGATGCAGAGTGGTACTTGTGGAGTAGTGGCCAACGTTTTGAACGGTGGCATTGTAGTAAGCGAGTTCGAATTCCAGTCATGTTATTACGTTCACTTCGGGAAAGGTATGAACTCCCTCATTTCCCCAGCTATGGATTAAATACACTTATGTTCTTCTACAAGGATGGCTGAGGCATTAAGTAACCCTCGAAAGTTGATATTCCATCAAGAAGTTGATATTCCATCAAGAAGTTGGCGACTGTAGTCGGGGGCGACCAGAAGGCTACCTTTACAATAGCTACTACACCGAGGTGTAGGGGAGGGCGCTAGTCCTTTATCTGAATTGCTCCACTTTACCCTTGATACGTACCTTATATCGCTGAGTGTTAAGCAAGGAGGTATCAAGTACCATTTTTAGAGTCTTTGGTATGACGCGACCAGGGATTGAACTTAGGTCTCCTGAACACATTACCCACTAGGCCAATGAGCCGTTTTAAACAAAGAAACCAAACTTAATCAAATAATTTTTTTAAAAGAAATAGATAAAAAGTTAAATAAAATGAAAACACAGCTTAATTAAATCCAAAGACCCCAAACGGCAATGTAAAGATGGGGTCAATTTATTTGCATCACATCATGATAAAAAAAGGGATAGCGATCTTAAAATTCGCTGACTGTATCCGGAAATTAGGGGAAGTCTTGGTGATGATACTGAACTGCATCTGATGGCGAGACTCTAGCTCTGGAGATTTGGGAGTGACCCCCTCATTACTATTTACTCCCAGGTCCACTCTAACCAGGAATGGTAGTACCTGTTAGGATCTCGTCAAATGCAGAAAATTCTAAAATTTTCTGTAAAAAAGAATCATAAAACAAACGACTACAGATCTTTTAAAAACTATATTAAAAGCAAAAACAAACAAAGAAACCAATAAATACACGATTTCGAAGCAGTTATTTTAAAATGCATCTCACACTTGAAAAATAAATGTTATAACAAACAGATGACAGAATATGCAGCTAAAGATTTGAAATTTCTATAAACGCTACGATTAACAATATCAAAATATTGGACTTTATCTCTGCACTAATTATTTCTTGACGATGAAAGATGTCAGTCAAAAGTACGAGGAATTTAAAACGTCTATGAACATGATGTAATTTGGGCAGTCCTGAGATAATTTTGATTCTATACTAAGACACCAAGTTTGCCAACTCGAGGAATTTACTGAAAAAAGTGTACAAGATTTCATTTGCCTTTTTTAATACTTTATTAAAAACATGGAATCAAGATACATTACTGACGATATAAACTCTCCTTCTCCACACACACACACACACATATATATATATATATATATATATATATATATATATATATATATATATATATATATGTATATCGTGTGCAGTAAATAGATAAGAATAAAGAAAGGGGTGTCCGTGGTGTAAAGGTTATCGTCGTAGGAAATGGACACGGCGATACGAGTTCAAATCCTGGACGAGGCTGATTGTATTTCACGTAGCACTAATACCCTTGGGAAAGGTACTAATACAATTATTCTCCCTCCAGCTATGGGTAAATAGTAGGGCAGACTGGTTTTTTCAGCCTTGGTGAAACAACTAGTCTAGGAGAAGGAAAACTCTGAATTCAAACCTGTAAAACTTCGCTTAAAAATTGACCTTGTGTCATATCCTGCCCGAACGGAGGGGTTGGTAAATATGGATAAGAATAAAGAATCTTTTTAAAAGCGTTTGATAAAACAAAATGTGCTAAAAGGCTCGCCAGCAGAACAGTATAAAAAAAAGAAGTTATTAAGATCTCGCTATTTGATTATTGTTTCACTATTATAAGTTTTATCAGATGAAACTTTGATAGATAGATAGATAGATATTTAAAGAAACCGATGAAGATGTTTTTGTCATACAAAAGGTGTGCAGTGAAAGCTTGAATGACGGGGAAATGTGTTTACGGCTTGACGGACATGTGAAATTTTAATGAATTTGTTTGTTCCCTCGCCTAAAATTTTCGAAATAATCTTAAGAGTTTAAAACGGTGGCAAAATGTTAATCAAGCAGAAAGGGAGAAATAGAGACAGAGCGCACCCACGCGCACTACAGTCAGACAGACAGGCAGATAGTGAGTGGTGATAAATAAAATATACTGATATTCATATCAAAAGTAAATGTTATAAGAAAATGCTTAAAATGATGAATAATTGATTGGAATTATGATAAAGAAGAATTGATAAATAAATGAATAGGTTAATAATAATAATAATAATAATCATGGAACATAACAGTGACGGTGATACCAAGCTTAATTGTCGCACTCGGAACACCCGCCAAAGGATTTTATTTAATACCAAATCCATTTTGATAAATATAAACAGTTCTATTTCAAACAATTCAGTTTAGCATAAGTACACAGTTTAGTTCGATTTGACCCATAGATATGACCCTATCAGGTGCAACCACTCCGGGAAATAAGAGGACGAATGGAGACCATTCAAACTACAGCATAGTTGAGAGAGACCAGAATACTACGAAGAGTCGAGGAGACTTTCTGCTCCTCCGACTCCAGTGGAAAACCATCAGCCAACGCTGGTGTGAAGAACTCTCAAATGAGTAAATGATAATAATATTAATAATACACAGATAATAGCAAGTGTAGATTATATGGTGACTTAGATGAAACAATTAATCACACCATAAGTGAATGCAACAAACTGGCACAAAAGAAATACAAGACTAGGCACAATTAGTTAGCAAAGGTGATCCACTTGGAATTGTGCAAGAGATTAAAATCTGACCATGTTGACAATGCACAAACAAGAAATGGGACGTATAAAATTATCTGGGAGTTTGAGATACATGCGGACACCCAATCTCAACAAGAAGACCAAATTTAGAATTAATTAACAGGAAAAAGAGAACTTGTCATCTAGTAGATAAAAGAAAGCGTAAAAAAGTGACAAATACCTGGATTTTGCCTGAGAGCTGAAGAAGCCGTCGACCATGAAGGAAACAGTGATACCAGTTGTAGTTGGAGCCTTTGGAACGATATCCAAAAGCCTAAAAAAAGACTGAGAGGAAGTGAAGATCAAAAGAAGAATCTAAACTACCCAGACCACAGCACTGTTAAAAACAGCTAGAATACTTAGAAGAGTCTTGAAGAACTAAAGAGACCTGCTGCTACTCAAACGCTAGTCAAAACTGGTATAAGAAACTCGCATGGAATAATAATAATAATAATAATAATAATAATAATCTAGACCTAGCTAAAGATCTGAAAAAGTGGAAAATGAAGGTGACAATAATACCAATCATAATTGGAGCCCTAGGAACAGTCCCAAAGAACTTGGAAAAAATACTTGGTGAAAAGAGTTGAGAGGATGAATCAAGGCTCTCCAAATTACAGCATTGTTGAGATCAGCCAAAATACTGAGAAGAGTCCTGGAGATCTGAGAAAACTTGCAGTCACTTAGACTTAAGAGAAAATCACCAGTTTATAGCTGGTGTGAAAAACTCGTAAGGAGTTAAAAAATAACAAAGTACTCAAAATCTGATTTGCATTTTACGAGATAAATCGTGAAACCAATGGATTCCTATTATAACGACTGTCCATGATATTACTGATACTTCTATTTAAAAAGGAATGAAAGTTTTCAATTAGCATTTCATATTCATCTCTGTTATATCGAGAATTTTGATTACTAAAAAAATGACACTAAGCGTGAATGTAGAACAGATAATCATTATTCAATTCAAGATTGGACTGAAATGTGTTTTATTCTATAGGTTAGAACATTTTAGGTGTATTACGTTTATAAAAATCTTGTTAGGATGAGGTGTTTTTGACGAGTGTATATATATATAAAATCAGCAGAGTCTCCATAGAGGGTTCAAACTCTAGTCACGCTATTACGTTCACTTTCAGACTAATACCTTTGGAAAGGGTATGTACCCTCTTATCCACCTAGCTATGAGTTAAATAATATCATAACCCTATTTACCAACCCCTCCGCTCGGGCAGGATATGACACAAGGTCAATTTTAAGCGAAGTTTAACAGGTTTGAATTCAGAGTTTTCCTTCTCCTAGACTAGTTGCCCCCCCAAGGCTGAAGGACACAGTCTGCCCAACTATTTACCCATAGCTGGAGGGAGAATAATTGGATTTATACCTTTCCCAAGGGTATTAGTGCTATGTGAAACGCAATCAGTCTCGTCAAGGATTTGAACTCGTGTCGCCGTGTCCATTTCGTACGACGATAACCATTACACCACGGGCACCTCCAATTTAAATTGTATCATTACTGTTGTTCTAAAAGGATGGTTTTGGCATTAGATAACACACAAAGGTTGATATGCCATTAAAAAAGACAAAAAGCTACTAAATTACTTTGTTTGCCTTCTCTTGGTTTTGGTCTAGATGCAAACATCAAGTGTATCAAAATATGACATTAATCCAAAGGACTTATTTTGGGGTTTTTTTTGGGGGGGGGGTTTAAAGACATCTATCAATTATACCAATAATAAATACAGGCATATTTTTCGGAGTTACCTTTAACCTTTGTGTCTTGGAAAAGAGGGTCTGATTCTTCTGCTAAAATGTTCCTTTCATTCAAATACTTCACGCCTGGCGTAACATGTTTTTGAAACGCCGGCAGAAACTTTTGGTGAGGGACAATTTCTCACATCAACAAACTTTCCATCAACAATAAGAACCCCACCACCACTACTTTTACAGATGCGGGCCCCGAGAAAATGCTCGTAAGGATTTTGGTAAATATTTCAGATCTCATTAAGTAGCATCAAAAGATGTCACGACAACAAGGTGTCCTTGCTGCTGCCATCCCCACCTTCCTCTCCCTCGACAGCCGAAATTTCCTGCAAGACCCCTCCGTCTTTGTCATTCTAAATGATCATCAGGGAAGATCCCTAGACTCTTTCCGTCGTCCCTTCTCACACGTGAATGAATGTATTTGTAATAATTACAATGAATTGCAAGTGGCATAATGCAAGCAGCCTCTTGTGGATGTTATATCTTAGTTAAAAGTCCGGTGGATTTTATTAAGAACCAGTTATGGTGTTAGGGAGAGTAGGGGTTGGGAGAGGTGGGAGTTTACTGAATCAAATATTCAAATTGATCACCCCAGCTGTCACGACGAAGACCCACTTAGTTTCCATAAGGAAAGCACCTGCAATGACAAAGTTAAGAATTTACGGAGCTAAGATGATACAGTCATGTGGTCAGTCAGTATTGTGGTGGGGCACGGGCACGGGCTGGGAGTCAGGGGGGGGGGGGTCTTTGAGAAATATAGTGCTCTGATGAGAGAAAGAGAGGGTCTTAGTTATCCGGCATATCTGACCCCTTCTGGTCAGTGGACACAGATTTAAAATTAATGGTACTATGGCTGATACTTTAATGTCGACTGTCTTGCTTCATTCCCACCCTTAAATCAGACCCTAACCAACCCATACTAGATTCAACGGACACCATCAGAGACCCCATCACCCTAATCAACCAGAAGTTACTAACTTTGCTTAATTCTTCGTTTCAAAGAGTGCCCACTGTCACCCTAAACAATTCGGATCAGTTCAAAACTATTTTGAATCCTTAGTTTGATTTGAAAGTCACTAAGTGGTAAGGCAACGTCCTGATGGCTGAAAAGCCTGAGGTTCCATTTCGGTAACTTTCACTTGAATAATAACCTTTCAAATAATAATAATAATAATAATATATGATAAAATAACACTTGAAAGGCCTTTATCTAAAAAGATCAGATTAGAATTTTAAAGGCACCCCTGACATATACACAAAAAAGTAAATAATAATAATAATAATAATACCGGAACAGAAGATAAGACCTAGTGATAGTTAACAAAAGAGAACCTACCGAATTGTGGATTTTGCCGTCCGATTGAAAATCAAAGAAAACGAAAGAGATACTATTTACCAACCCCTCCGCTCGGGCAGGATATGACACAAGGTCAATTTTTAAGCAGAGTTTAACAGGTTTGAATTCAGAGTTTTCCTTCTCCTAGACTAGTTGCCTAACCAAGGCTGAAGAACCTAGTCTGTCCTACTATTTACCCATAGCTGGAGGGAGAATAATTGGATTCATACCTTTCCCAAGGGTATAAGTACTATGTGAAATGTTAATCAGTATCGTCCAGGATTTGAACTCGTATCGCCGTGTTCATTTCCTACGGCGATAACGACTACACCACGGGCACCTCCAAAAACGAAAGAGATAAGTACTCAGACCTTGCAAGAGAACTTAAAAAAAGCTATGGAACATGAAGGTGACGGTGATGCCAATGGTACAATCTCCAAGGCTTGGTAAAGGGACTAAAAGATTTAGAAGTCAGAGGACGAGCAGAGATCATCCAGACAACCAAGGAAACATAAGGAGACTTGCCCTTCATTCAGATTCCAGTGAAAGACCATCAGCTAACGCTGGCGCGAAAAACTAGCAAGGAATAAGATACAATAACAAAATATCTTTTATACCAAAAACATTTGTATTCATTATGCATTTACCTACCCTACAGGGTAGGATTTGACACAAGATCATTTTTAAGCGGAATAAAGATGGTTGGGATAAAGAGATTTCTTTCACCAAGACTGGTTGCCTAAACAAGACTAAAGAACTCAGTCTGCCCTACTTTTTATCAATAGCTAGAGAGGAATAAGAGATGGATTAATGCCTTTCCCAAGGGCATTAGCGTGAAATGAAACCCAAGCAGCCGAATCCAGGATCTGAACTCTGGTCACCGGGTCCAT
Source organism: Sepioteuthis lessoniana (assembly GCA_963585895.1). NCBI lineage: Eukaryota > Metazoa > Mollusca > Cephalopoda > Myopsida > Loliginidae > Sepioteuthis > Sepioteuthis lessoniana. Next base: position 2,790,319 of record CAUZXS010001320.1, read on the forward strand.
TTCTTACGATGATAACCGTTACGCATCTATTCAGTATTAGGTTTAAATACGGTGTGACCTAAGCTACATAAAACTTGGAGGTCCCCTGTTTTGAACAATCACACTAAAATTTTAAAGACACCTCCTCCAGCATAAAGAATTTTTTTCTATTTTTAAGGCACCGTCAAATTGTAAGGCTTAAAGCTGTAGCTTTGTTTACCTTGTGTTTCGATCTATCATTGCATTTACATATCGAAGTCGTAGTCAAGGGCGACCCAAAGTCTCCCTTTTCAGTAGCTACTACACCGAGGTGTAGGGGAGGGCGCTACTCCTTTCCCTGCATTACCCATGATACGTACCTTATACTGCTGAGTGTTAAGCAAGGAGGTATCAAGTACCATTTTTTAAGTCTTTGGTATGACTTGACCTGGGATTGAACCCCGGTCTCCCGGGCCATTGGCAAACACTCTACCAACTAGGCCAATGAGCCGGTTCTGCATTTTCCAGTAACGAGAGAAAATCCACAAAACTGACTTCTAATTAGGAAGTTTTCACCTAGGTGTCTACTTTATACGGTTGAACAAAAAGATGAAAATACGGTTTAGCTAACCTGACAGATGCAACGTAAGGGTTCAGTTTACCATTATACTTACATTGTAAATGATCCGTTTGTTCAAAACTTACATATGTTTTCGACTTTTTAAAAAACGAATATATCAAAAACATGTTCCGAGGTCCGATGAGTAACCACAGAAGATTTAGTGGCAATAGCTATTGTCATCTTTGAGTTAAGCGTTTATATACAGACATAAACATTTGACGAATTATTTATAAAAGCAGAGCTTACCCATATTATATATGGGTTGTAAGATGGTCATTAATTGAAAACAAAATAGAATTAAACAAAACCTAGAATATCAAAAAAAAAAAAAAAAAAAAAAAAAAAAAAAAAACATGTTCCGGAGTTCCGTAAGTAAACACAGAATATTTGAAATAATGTAGCCACCTCTGTATCATGTTAAGTCAAACAAACGAAGAAAAATGTCATATAATGACTTGTATAGGATGAGATATCTATTGCTGCCTTGGACCAGAACGTAACTCCTTGAATTTTATGATGAAATATCTTGTTCATCCCTAATCAGTTGGGTTCTCTTCTTCGGGTAGGGGTACTAAAAAAGAAAAGAAAAAGGGCAAGCTTAGTTCTGGAGATCTCGATTCCGTAGCAGCACTTGCTATTTCATGAACGGGGAAGATCAGGTTATCCTGACGCCTACGTGACACTAGTCTTAAGATGTGAGCTTTTTTCTTTTGTTGTTGTTGTCCTTACTCAAATGTATGTGTGTGGGCCTCGACTTTAAACTAAATGTCACATTCTATTCACGTGAGAATGGGTGGGGATTACAAATTAAAATTCAGCTAATAACTACTTGTTAGGCTGCATATATTGTGGTGTATTCCTGTTTAAGATGATGACTATTTTAAAAAGAAAGCGCCTAATTACCGGTTTTGACAGTGCTGTCTTATAGAGTGCATCAGTAAGATTGCAGCCTGACATGTAGTAATTAGCTCAATTTTGATCTGGATTTTTCATTGTATAATGTTCGATCGATACGATTATTATTCACCGTTGAATTACATTCACTGACATGGAAGGAGATTATGTTGAAACATAAATATTCATTATGTAAAATGTTTAGCGCCAATAAATGTGTGTGTGTGTGTGTGTGTGTGTGTGTGTGCAATGGTCACCCTAAAGAGTATTTCTCTTCTTTTTATCGATCGTTTACTAGTAGATCTTCAAATAGCCAATAAGCGATCCACATATTTTAATTGCACACACTCACACACACACATATATATATATATATATATAGACACGCACACACACGCACTCTCAGATCTCTTTCTTTCTGTTGGTCTGTCACTCAATATATATATATATATATATAGTTATGCACACACATATAATATATGAGAACCGGTAACAGCATGTGTGATTAAGCTGAAAAACATTCCTTTGATAAAAATTTTTACGGAATTCACTAATTTTGCAGGGCAGTCCATTTGCATAGTGGCAACAGTGTCCACCAATGGCTCCGGAGACCGGGGTTCAATCCCAGATCAAGTCATACCAAAGACTCAAAAAATGGTACTTGATGCCTCCTTGCTTAACACTCAGCATTATAAGATATGGATGAAGATTAAAGTGGAGCAATCCAGTGAAAAGAATAGCACCGTCCCCTACAGCTATGTGTAGTAGCTATTGAAAAGGGAGCCTTCGGGTCGCCCTCGACTATGCTTGCCAACTTTACTTGTACTTATATATATATATATATATATAACTGCTTATAATAATTAAGAAGATGTGGTTCTAAATTAACTTAATTACTTGGAGGGGACAAAATCCCTATTAATCTTAATAATTAAGAACAAGAAACAGGATATGACACAAGATCAATTTTTTAAGCGGAGTTTAACAGGTTTGAATTCAGAGTTTTCCTTCTCCTAGACTAGTTACCTCCCCAAGGCTGAAGAACCCAGTCTACCCTACTATTTACCCATAGCTGGAGGGAGGATAATTGGATTCATACCTTTCCCAAGGTGCTATGTGAAAATGCAATCAGTCTCGTCCCGGATTTGAACTCGTGTCGCCGTGTCCATTTCCCTCCGACTATAACCATAACACCACGGGCACTTCCCGTTATAAGAAACAGTTATAAGCTGCGATAAGAGTAAGAATAATTTTGAACAAGGGTTTAGCAAATTTTTCGTCATTAAAATAGTTTTCCTCTATTATGAATCATTTCTTACTTTATTTGCCAGTTTGGATCAGAAAAAAGGATTCCTTTATATATATATATATATATATATATATATATATATATATATATATTAATACCCTATTTTGTAGTGTCTTCAGCAATTTCGGGATTATCTCGACCAAGATGTATGACGTTGCTGAAAAGTTTCAGGTTCAACCAAGAATGATATGAACTAGGGCCATGAAACGTAATATACTTATCTAAATATTCATATCGTAGTTCAGCACACTTGGCTTGTCACTTCTCAAGTTTCTATAAAACTTAAAAGTAAAAATAAATAAAGATCATTCTTTTCTTGATGAGGTCGAGAATTTTTCAGCAATTCGTAATCAATCATCCCTTATTCCCTGCTCTCCTCAAAATCAATTTTATATCCATACTATGCTATCGAGATCATAAATTGTAACGAGCCAAGCGTTAACACAAGACACACACTGAGTAACACAAGTTAAATTTTAAAAAAAAAAAAGCCAAAATTAAAGTTATTTAGTAAACTTACCTGAATTATGGCACAAGGCAAAGAGCAAAAGGCATCCAGTGAGAATCAAATTCACTAACAATTCTTTGCTAATTTTACTTGCCAGCCATTAGAGCACGTGAGTTGGCTACCAAAAATTAAATACGACATTGCTTCCACTAAGAAAAAATCGGACTACGTTTTACAGCACAAATATATTTGGCAAATGATCATGGTATTTTCCACGGGTCCTGAGCATTAAGATAAGAGATTAAGAATCAAGCAGTTTAATTTCTGGATCCATTGTTGAAGTTTTCAAAGGCAGCATCAGATCAATTGATTGATTTACTTGGCTTTTGGCACGCAAACGTCACACATTTGATCGAAAAGAAAAATTTAGATATTTTTTCGCGATCAAGGGAAATCAACACTAACGAGTAAATAGCTTCTCATTAAAACAACAACAACAACAACGAAAAGTTTTTCGCGCAATTTTTACGACATTTTGGATATTTTCCATAATGGGTACCTCGACTGAAAGGCGAGTTTAAGAAAAAATTTAAAGGAAAAACTATTTGGAGGAGTGGAGGCGCCGAACTGGGTGAAGAGAGTCGGAAGATTGGTTGGGGGTGCAGGTATTTACACTTGTAGAATAAACAAAAACCTTGCAGTTCACTTTTCAAGTATTGATCATTAAGACCTATTGTCAATTCAAATAACTCAAAGTGAATAGGGCAAACGTTTTTATGTTTAAAAAAATATATTCGGGGTAATGACGACTTCTGTATGCGCATGCGCATCTGGTTTGTTTTTTTTTACCTCCTTCTCGAAAGATTCTAAAATGACTTTGCTGATTTCTTACAGAGTAAAATGCGATTGACAATAAAACACTTTGGTTCGTACTCAATCGGAATTGTAGAAAAGAAAGGTCACATGAAAGTTCTATCATCTTCAAAATGGCTTTCACACGAGCTGCAAATCAGATTACAGACCGATCTGTCGGTTGGGTTTAGATGACGCCGATTGTATCCCCTAAAATGTGGTAAGACCCCCACCACACACACATACACCAAAAAAAGGTGAGTCCTGGTTATGACAGTAAATTGTAACTCGTAGTGAGGCTCCAGTTTTGGTGCTCTAGGGAGTGTGAAGTACCTCTTCATTGCTATTATTCTCAAGTCAACTCTGACCCAGAGTGTAGAACCGATGGACCTTTAGTTTGATTCCTTTGCTTCATGATATATCAAACTTCAATGGTTATTTAATACCATAACCATCCTTGTAGGACAACAGTTGGTACTATTTAATCCATAGCAGAGGTAATAAAGGGGTTCGTACCTTTCCCCGAAGGGTATTGGTCCGAAAGTGAATGTAACAGCACGACTGGAGTCCAGCACTTTAGCCATTATACCACAAGGACTCGCCCCATCTACGGGCCTTACCATACAACAGTGCACAAATTAATTGTATTAAAAATAGTTACTTTAAGCTATAATTGTTTATTAAGGATTAATATTATTAGTTCCTTGAAACCAAATAACTGCTTACAAATTATTGGTGTTAGACAGGAATATGTGAAACTGTATAAACTGTATGCAAGCAAAGGGGTATTATTAAATAGGAATATTCACTTTAAATCTTATAACTATGTAAACGCTATTAGTATTAGATAGGAATACATGAAACCATTTATATAAGAGAAGAATACTTAAAACCATGTAAATTAGTGGAAATAATTTATATTAGCAATACTTGATACCATGTAAGTATATGCAAATTATTTGTATTAGAGAAAAATACTTGATACCACATAACTGTATGCAAATTATTTCTATCAGAGAGGAATACTTGAAATCATATAACTGAGGGTAAATTATTTATATTCGAGAGAAATATTTGAGACCATATAACAGTATGCAAATTATTTGTAGTAAGGATAGTTACTTGAAGCAATAATGATAAACATTTATAATTATTATTTACATAAAATCATATAACTGAGAGCAAATAAATTATTATTATTATTAAATAGAAGAGATTACTTGAAACCATATAATGGGTATAAATTCTTAGAATTAGATAGGAATACTTGAAACTATAAAATAGTGTATAAATTTTTAGTATTAGATTGGAATACTTGAAACCATATAACTGTGTGCAAGCAAATGATTATTATTAAATAGAAGAGATTACTTGAAACCAGAAGATCGTGTATAAATTCTTAGTATTAAATTGAAACTTGAAACTATACAACTGTGTGCAGATTATTTGTATCAGATAGGAATACTTGAAACCATATAAGTGAGTGAAAATGAATAACTATTGACAAAAGTGTGATTTTAAAAAAGAAGTAGTGGGACAGTGAAAATGTAATTATAACAATTTAGAAATTAATCAAATTTAGGCATTAAATGACCCATAAGAACTTGACCCATTGCTCATCTCCATTAACACCCTAATAAACTTTAGGTATATTGGAACCCTAACTTTTCAAAACTAGTGAGCTCAAGTTTGAATCTGATCAGCTACAGGCACAAGTAGTGTCCCTGAGGCTGTTCCCATGGTGATTCATTTAGAGGTACCTGCATATCTCTAGAAGAACAGTGCTTCAATGCTATTCCTTCTCTTATATAGATCAGAGACCTGGCTGCTGAATGACATGGCCAACACAGCAGAGCACTTATGATGATCTAGGGAATTCTTATTCATAGCACATGACTAGCCAGGAGGTATGGGAGTGAATCCAACACCCACATGCCTCCTTCTTTGTAGAAAAAAGAAGATGAGTACCCCAGAAGTGACCCAAATAACCACCCCTCACGCCCTAGCACCAGCTGGTTTGATCTTGTGGTTGGGGACCCCTATAATTTATGATTCTATATTATTCACAAAGGCTTTATCATAATTTTTCATGAAATCTTAGTGTCTCAGTAGCACTGAGTTTAAAAAAAAGTTAAATTTAAGGTACCTTTCAAGGTTTTAATTTTTGGTGTTCTTTTACATTTCCTTACAGATCCTTACCTTGTGCCATATATTTTTGATTTTGAATTAAGGTAATTAATTGCCCAGTTGGCTGGGGTGGTAGAATATGCTGACTCTTTCTCTGCAGAGGGGAAAGACCTCGCTCCGACAAGTGTCCTAGATATGACCCTAAACAATTTGATGGTGAGGTTCCAGTAATTCTGGAGCTTTGGGGAATGCGGAATACTCCTTCATGGCCATTGCTTCTAGGTCCAGTCTGGCCCGGAGTGATAGAAACTGATAGGGTCCTATCTATGGGTCAAATAGAACTAAACTGTGTACTTATGCTAAACTGAATTGCTTGAAATAGGACAGTTTTGACATTTAAACGGTGTACTTATGCAAAACTAAATTGCTTGAAATAGAACTGTTTTGACATTGAAACTGGGTACTTATGCTAAACTAAATTGTATAAAATGGAACTGTTTTTGTATGCTAAATTGAATTGTTTGAAATAGAACTATTTTTTGACATTGAAAATGTGCATTTATACTAAACTGAATAGCTTGAAATAAAACTGTTTTGACATTTAACTGTGTGTAAAAACAAAGTATACTTATAGTAAATAGAATTGTTTACATGAATAAAAAAGGATTTGGCATGAAATAACCTACAATGGTTGATGTGCTATGAAAACCAAACCAAATCTAAACAAATTAAGTTTAGAAAATACAAGTAAGGTAGCATTCATATCTATCTATCTATCTATCTCACTCAGTCTGTTCATATCTATCTCATAATGTAATACTTATCATTATAAGGGATGGGTATGGTGACCAAGTGCTAATAATCTTGGAAGAGAATGTATCCAACTATTTCCCCTCCAGTTATAGGTAAATAGTAGGGCAGACTGAACTCTTTTAGTTTATTATGGCAACTGTCCTAGAAAAAGGAAAACTCTGAATTCAAACCTGTTAAACACAGATTAAAAATTGCCACTGTGTCACATCCTGCTAGTGGAGAGGGGTTGGTAAATACATACCTATTTGTCTGTTTTAATATCTGTCTATCACAGTCTATTCCTATGGGTAGTGGTGTTTAGAAGGCTTGTCTCAAAGACCATTAATACTTTATTGAGTTCAATCCTTACTGGATGCTTCACATTTTTAGCCTTATGCCCGACTAAGTTAAGCTTAGAAAACACACGTAAGGATTATTCCCTGTGTAGCAAGTCTCACAAACCATTAATACTTTATTGAGTTCAACCCTAACTGGATGCCTCATATTTTTAGCCTTATGCCAGACTAAGTTAAGCTTAGAAAACACACGTAAGGATTATTCCCTGTGTAGCAAGTCTCACAAACCATTAATACTTTATTGAGTTCAATCCTTACTGGATGCCTCATAATTTTAGCCTTATGCCAGACTAAGTTAAACTTAGAAAATACACAGAGGGACTATTCCATGTGTAGCAAGTCTTGCAGACCATTAAAACTTTAACAAAAAAATGCCTCTCCCCCAACAAAAAAGAATAAATCTTCTTTAACCATATTAATGAAGTAATTGATAATTTGACACAAGTACTGAAATAATAAGAAAAATTTCAAACATGTGATTATCAGTATTATCCGTCAAGGTTGAACAGGGTGGAGTCCAAGTGGGATTGGAGGGGAGCAGGTATTTATGTTCACTGAATAAGCAAAAACCTTTTCAGTGTCGATCATTAAGACCCATTGTCAACTCAAAGTGAAGGTGACAAACATGTTTTGTTTTGTTTTTTAATTTTGTTTTTGTTTTTTGGTTCATTTGTTTTAAAATTGTTTTTAATTTCTTCAAACACAACAGCAATAACTGTAGACATCAAGTAATGCCCTAACATTTGCTTGCTGCAATGAAAACCCATTCTCAAAAATATAAATTATCCGTATTTCAGATAATTCTTATGAGTCATGGCATAAACTGAAGGTACATATGAGTTAGATATTTAATTCTTATCTAAAACTTAAAGAAAACAAAAACTTAATTTCTAATATTATTCTATTGAAGTTCCCCCCTCCTCGGACCAAATTCAACTTTTGTGCCTAACAGAAAAATCAAAATTAGACAGATATTAACAGAGATAGACAGCTAAATAGATAGATAGATATGAACAGACTGAAACATACTGACAAAGAGATAGATATTAGCAGACTGGGATGGATAAATAGAGGAGAGTGAAATAGGTCGAGAAATAGGAACAGTGATAGATAGATAGATAGATAGATAGATAGATAGATAGATAGATAGATAGATAGATAGATAGATAGATAGATATAAACAGATTAAGATGAATAGACAGACATTAACTGCAAAATATAGTATGAACAGACTTAGATAGATAGATAGATAAATAGATAGATAGATATGAACAGATTAAGATGAATAGACAGACATTAACTGCAAAATATAGTATGAACAGACTTAGATAAATAGATAAATAGATAGATAGATATGAACAGATTAAGATGAATAGACAGACATTAACTGCAAAATATAGTATGAACAGACTTAGATAGATAGATAAATAGATAGATAGATATGAACAGATTAAGATGAATAGACAGACATTAACTGCAAAATATAGTATGAACAGACTTAGATAGATAGATAGATATAAACAGATTAAGATGTATAGACTGAGATGAACAGACAGACATTAACTGTGATAGATAGATAGATAGATATGAACATATTGAGAAAAATAGACATAAACAAACTGAGAGAGATATATATGGACAGATATTGATAGGTAGATAGATGAATAGATAGGTATGAAGAGACCAAGATAGTTGTAAAAGGTTGACTTATAAGCCACATTTTGCAGTAATTTTTAGAATTTTGACAATTAAATGAAGACAAGTGCCCAGCAGAGCTAGCTATATAATAATAAAAATCTGGACCCCCACCATGAAAAAACTATGAAAATAGTCTTGATACTTTTTGAACAACAGTTTTTGGGGGAACACAAGGTTGTGTAAGAGCATCACCAACCATAATCTCCAGACCTTCAGGTCTTTGTGACTTCTTCTTAATTCCTCAACAGAAATTTCATTTCAAGAGTTAAAGATTTGAGGATGCAGAAGGCATTCAAAGCAAAATGATGGTGCAGCTTCACACAGTATCAAAAAAAAGTATTTAAGAGGTGCTTTGACTAACGGAAAACTCCCAGGAATAAGTTTACTGAATACCAAAGGATGTATTTTGAAGAAAATTAATGTTTCTATTCATTCTTGATATCTGTCTTGGTAAATGTAGCTTCAGTCTAGGTACTTTTTTTATATACTTATTTATTTTTTTTTATTTCTTATTCTTAAATTTTATTTATTTATTTTTATCTTTTTAAATATATTTTTCAAATATATTTCTTAAATATTTTTTGATTTTTTAAATTTAAAATTTTATTTTGTCTTTTTAAATATATATTTTTTAGATGTATTTTTTAAACATTTTTAAATTTTTAAAATATATTTTTAAAAAATATATTTTGGAAATATCTTTTAATTTTAAAATTTTTTTTCATTTTTAAAAAATTTTTAAAATATATTTTTTTTTACATATGCTATATATATTAATTAAACTAGAGAATTTTCATGAGGTCTGTTAAATATACAGTCAATCTTAAATAAACTTAAATGTTGGAATGTATCATGGAAAACTTGCTAAAAAAATACACAGCTAATTCAATTTTCTTCAGTCTATATATTTCAGTTTGGTTATTTCTAGTGTTTGCTAATGGCCCAGGAAACCAGAGTTCAATCTGAGATCAGGTCATACCAAAGACTCTAAAAATGGTACTTGATGCCTCCTGGCTCAACACTCAGCATAATAAGTATAAATCAAATGTAAGTGGAGTAATCCAGGGAAAGAAATAGAATTCTTCCCATACACCTTCATGGAGTAGCTATTGGAAAGGGAGCCTTTGGGTTGTCCTCAACTATGTGTGGCCAACTTACTAACTTATTGTCTTTAATTGGAATCATTTTGAGATGAGGCTTCTTAATCTGAGAATTAATTTTTTTATTTATTGCGGACTTTTTGTCTTCATCTTGAAATTTGGCCGAAACGTAGGAACAATGCAAAAACTACCAAGATGAGAACAAAGAGTCCGCAATAAATAAAAAAAATTAATTCTCTTACTAACTTATGTATCTCTATCAATTCATTCCTACTTATCTCAGAGGTGCTCTGACCAATGGAAAACTCATTGGAGTAAGTTTGTAGAATGCCAATGTGTCTATTTTGAAGAAAATCAATGTTTCATTCATTGTTCATTTTTATCTTCATAAATACAGCTTCATTCTTGGTTCTTATTAAATATATCTCATTTTAAGTTACACATTAGTAATGGTGCCTTGCGATAGTGAAGCTCTCATTAATATCATAATAATTACTATCATGTTACTAAATTATTAAGAGAATTATGAACAAATATTAATGATATTATGACTCAATGTGTCATAGTATAGTTTTAGATTTTTCATCAAAAACAATTTTACTCAGCTTTTTTGTTGTTTTTTCTTTTTTGCCCATGACCAATAAAGAAAACATGAGAAGAAAAAGTCTTTTTAAGAGTCAAAAGACTTATCTGTATATTTAAGCCAAGGATTAATAAGAGACTGAAAAGAAAGGCTTGCTCTTAACCATAAAAATAACGCTTCTCTCTCTCTCTCTCTCTCTCTCTCTCTCTCTCTCTCTCTCAAACATACACGTACACATACTGTCTCATAGACACACACACACACCATCTCTCTCTCTCTCAAACACAAACATACATATGGCCGGATAGACACAGATCTATATGCACCGTGTCTCTCTCTCTCTATTATAGGCATAAACAATATCTCTCTCAAACACATACACACACACACACACACACTATCTCTCCCTCAAACACAAACACATACACACCATCTCTCTCAACTCTCTCTCTCTCTCATAGACACAAACCATCTCTCTCTCAAACACAGACACACATATGGCCTTACAGACACACACTCTCTCTGTCTCTCTCTCAAACACAAATACACACATTATCTCTCTTATTCTCCTAAATACATACACACATACTGCCTCATAGACATACACACCATCTCCTTCATTCTCTCTCCCAAACACAGACACACCTACAGCCTCATAGACATAAACACAGACCCTTTACTCTCTCTCTACTGTACTGTACTGAGAACAAAAAAAATGGTTTTAATATCTATTTCATCAACAGAGATCCTGCTTACAGGGAATAATTTTTGTATGCAAGTCATTAAGTTCTAAGCTTTTTCTTTTTTTCTTTGATAATTTTTGAAAAGAAAAATATCTCTTGATGGATAAGTACTAAAGGTTCGCCTGCCCTGGGATATACTTAGCTTTTTGAACTCAAAGCCAAAGCCTTAGGGTTAAGGACCTTTCCCATTTAGTCACATGCTTAGGATTTATCATCTCTTCTTTGATTCCAAACCCCTATCTAACAGATTAACCAATGCTATTAGTATAGTTCATTAAACTTTGAACCATGTTTTTTTATAGTTCTCAGAAAAGTACTTTTGGGATAAGAAATGAAAAAAGAAAAAAATCATCTCATTTCAGACATTAAATACTTAATCTTCTAGATACGATATGATCTGATATACCTCACATATAGATTTGTGTGTATATGTACTTTAGTCACCTTTGATGCAGAATAAACATACATCATCGCCATCATTGACTTTCTCTTACTATCCATTTCCATCATACATCACTCTTACCAGAATTATAATTATTTGGACAGTTTTATGGTTGGTTGGTTGGTTTCTTTGTTGAATGGCATATCAACCTTTGTGGGTTATTTAATGACAAATCCATCCTTCTAGAAGAACAGTAGTGATGCTATTTAACCCATAGCTAGGAGGATAAGGGAGTCCAAACTTGCTTACTATGATTCCGCAGTCCAGCGCTTTAATTATTACACCACGAGGATGCCCCCTGTGTTTTATGGTATGTCAATCCTTATTGGGTTATTTACTGTCCAAGTCTTTTTTATTCCAGCAATTGTTTCAAAAGATTTCTTATTTTAACAATCATTTGTCAGCTATTATATATCTTCAAATAACTAAGGTGAGAAGTGTGCAACAAATCTAAAATCAGGGTGGAGCTTAGAAATTTTCAAATGACTCTCATATATATATATATATATATATATATATATGCACATATAGAGCATTTGAAAAAAATGATACTATTTGAGATGAACAGGGTGTTTCAAAAAATTTGATATCATTTGAGATATATGAGGTTTTTCAGAAAAATTAATATTTCATATTTTAAGAATTTTACCAATTCTTGTTCAAATGATCTTTAATGGCCGGTGTAGAAACAACTCAAAACCCTATGTTGAATGTTTAAACACCTTTTTTTTCCAGTGAATGGCATTTCTATATATGAAAAAAAAATCGTACTACATTAAACATCATCATCATCATCATCATCATCATCACAACACACTGCTAGCATGGATTTCTCTCTCTCTTGCCATCCATTCCTATCATTCATCCCTTCAAGCAGGTCTTCCAGACTACATCCTGTATCCATACAGAGCTGTTGCAGATAAGTTCTTGTTGGTTGGCCAACACTGGCATATCCATCTGAAGGGGTCACTTATAAGTTTGTCCTTGCTTCTCCGGCAGTGTCCGCATGTCTTGTTCATCTTATTTGGATAGTTTTAGAGATGGGAGGTAGGTGGCCGTACAGCTGCCATTCTGTGGGATGTTGCTTCCAGGATTTGTTCAATTATAGCTTGCAGCATTCTTGTGCAATTACCATCTAGCTTTTTCTCAGTATGCTTAATCAGCGTCCACGTGACGCATCCATATAGTAGAATTGACACAATTGTTGCTCGGAAGAAATTGGATTTTATTTGCTGAATCGTTTCTACACATATTATTAAAACTTGGGATCCTTTACACGAGAATAGTTCAAATTAGTAGATTAAGAAATGCTATCAAATATTTCTGAAACACTCTGTAAAATTGAAAAGTTGTGAAACTTAAAGATGTTCATTATTATTGATATACGTGTACAACATCTATACATATCTATATATTCACATAATGTTCAACAAATGCAATTTTCTGTTAAAGTTGGCTAACTCAAATAAATCTCTATTTCAGGATGGCTTAGTCTAATAAATACCTACTGTAAATCATATAAAACTTAATAAGAGCAGAAATCTCTCTAGGCTATCATTTTTAGGGAAGAAAGACATGTTTAATCAAGGCTGGTTTTTTTAATCAGAAAAATATTTCAGTGTCTTTTTTCTATTGCTTAACATGTTTCTTTTCTTATTTTCTTCATTAAGCTGATCCCAGTGCCACCTGTTGTGTCTCTGAGGTTGGACCATATAAACCTATTATTTGTAGTTTAATCAAGATGGAAACCTTATTTTAGATTGGCTTTAGCAGTTATAAGGGCATGCATATTTATACTGGCTTTCTACTCAAGGTAATGATCCTTTCACCCGTTCAGACAGAAAAGGAAAAAAAATGGTTTAATCACAGATTATCTGATTAAGAAAATCTTCTCCCCTGAAATTATATTATATAGATAGATAAACAGAGGGAGAGAGACAGGGGTGAGCCAATAAGTTTCTAATCTGACACAAAGGGAATAGCTGAATTTTGATTTGAAAAATTTAATGTTTGATTGATGTGGTTAGTGTTCACTATTGAATTAAGTGCACTGACAAGAAAAAACATTGTGTTGAAAAATATTTCAGTAAAATAAAAGAACTGTTGTTTATCAGTGACAAACAGATTCATTGATTTCTAGATAAATGCATACAAGAGTCATTCAATAAATAAGGTGAAATATTGCCTAAGAAATTGGAAATAGGAAGCACTGTTTACAGTTGTGCCTTTTTCAATAAAATTAATACTGATGGTTCCTCTCAGAAGATTGTCAACATGTCCTTCTTTACAGACACTGTGTCAGTAAAGAAAGTCATTTTTACAGCCTGATAAAGAAAAAGTTCTGTGAACAGTTGACAGAACTTATTCTTTATCAGAGAATCAGTGTGGTTCTACTCTGATTATTGTTTTTTTGACTCAACTCATAGTGGCTAACCCATATTCAGTCCATTAGTCAATTTTTTTTTACTAAAATATTCATCTCCATACACATCACTTATTCTTTTGTAAATTTCATATAATGTGCACTTATCAGACACCAAAAATTTAATGACAGACCTCTGTTCAAGCCTGGAGCACTCTGTTTAATTTGCTGCCATTTTCAATAGCATCAAAATATTTTCATGAGAATAAAATATTTTTTGCAATAAATTACATTTATGTAAAAAATTTTGTAAAAAAGTTTGTTTTGCTTTTTTGTCAAAAAAATTCCCCTTATCTATTGAATGACCCTCACATATATATATATATATATATATATATATATATATATATATATATATATATATATATATATATACATATATGGCATATAGTAGCAGATTAATTCTAAAAAAGATCTTTTTTTGCTTACATCTCATTTGAGAAAAGATTTCAAGAGAAACCAACAATAAAGAATGCAGAGAGTAAGTACTGGTTCCAGTTTGCCCCCATTTGAACCAAGGTAATTCATACAGTGTTTTTCTTTTCCCCTCAAAGGTTTTCTTTTCTCTTTTTTAATCACTGGTTTCTCTGATGGTCATTTGACAAGATGTAAGTGAAAAAAGATCTTTTCCAAAATAAATCTGCTACTATATAACACTTTGAAATTTTATACCCACAGCTAACAATATATATGTATATTGTGAAATGGCCTTCTGTAAGCCAGACAAGGAAAATATAAGGATAGATAGATAGATAGATAGATAGATAGATAGATAGATAGATAAGACCACCAGTCTCCCATATAAGTATATAAAGAAGCAGAAATTTTGCTTTTGATACCTTTATTGAGAGAGTTAAAAAGTGAACCAAAGACAAGAACTAAATCTTGTTATAATCAACCTAACAAGACATTTAGTTACATTTTTATTACTCTGAATGCTAAATTTTAGGAAAATATTTTTTCAGGAGAATTTGATTAATAAAGATAAATAACATTTTTTTTTTAATTTCATCTTTCTAAAATCTTTATAATTGGTCCAGTAGGCTAATTCACATTGCTATTTGGAAGTGTTGCCAAGTCAACATGAATGATGCGGAAGATGATTACTCACCATTAGTACTACTATAATAAAAAGTGATTGACTTAATGGCATTTTATGTTTGCCTTTACATTTGTTGAGTATTTTGCATACATCATCATGTTGCACCATCAGGATGGATATCTCTGACCCTTTCTTGCCACCCTTCTCTATCTCCCATTGCTTTCAGCAGGTTTTCCGGGCTACATCCCATATCGGCACAGAGCTGCTGTATGTAGGTTCTAGCTGGTCGTCCTGCTTTTGTTTGTCCCTGCGAAGGGGTCCACAGGAGTATGTCCCTTATAAGCTCGTCCTTACTTCTCCAGCAGTGTCCTACATGTCTGGTTCGTCTAGCTTTGATAGTTTTCATGATGGATGCTAAGTAGCCGTACAGCTGCTGCTTTGTGGGGTGCTGCTTCCAGGACTTAATCAATATTGCTCACAGCATTCTTGTGTAGTTGCCGTCAAGCTTTTTCTCCATACATTTAGTTAGCATCCATGTAGTGCATCCATATAGAAGTATCGACACGACTGTTGCTTTCATTTTATCAGTCAGGTCTGACTTCCATATGACTGATTGTACAGCTGCTGCTTTGTGGGGTGCTGCTTCCAGGACATGTTCAATATTGCTCGCAGCATTCTTGTGTAGTTGCCGTCAAGGTTTTTCTCCATGTGTTTAGTTAGCATCCATGTAGTGCATCCATATAGCAGTATCGACACGACTGTTGCTTTCATTTTATCATATGACTGATAGCCTATCGATAGCTGTCCATGCCTTTGCTAGTCGCATGTTGATGTCTGTCTTGGTTGATGAGACACTGCCTCCTAGGTAGGTGAACTTGTCTACTAGTTTCAGAAAGCTACCACTTTGTGTGGAAATATCGCCTCTTTGATTAAAAGCACATATATTCCATCTTGTGTGCATTGACATGGAGGCCTATGCCTGCAGCTGCTCATTCCAGACTATGTAGCAGGGTTTCGGCTTGGGCAGGTGTATTTGCCAGAAGCGCTATGTCATCGGCGTAGTCCTTGTCCATAATTGTTTGTGCAGAGTACCTTCTGTTTCTTTCCTTTGTTAGCTTGAAACCGTTTTCTTTCATTTTATCAATAGATGTTCTACGCACATAGTCAAGACAAATGATAAAGAGATATGGGGCTAATGTGTCCAAGCTAACAGAAATAATTTACACAGAGCTGTTTGGTTTGGTTGAGTTTCATGGTATATCAACTATCGCTGGTTATTTAATGTCAAATCCTGTTTTTACAAATATCAAATTATTTGTAAACTCAATAAAATGGTTAAATGGTTCCAAGTATTGCTATACATTACTAACAATTTAATCAAACAGTCATTTGTTTACACACAAATGATCAAATAGTTCTATTTCTAATAATTCAATTCAGCATAAGTCATTCATTTGTGCTCAGTCTAAATGTCAAATAGTTTTATTTGACCCATAGATAGGACTCTATCAAGTGCTCCCACTCTGGACCAGAGCGAACTTGGAAGCAATGGCAATGAAGTGGTACTCTATATTCCCCAGACCTCTACTGACTGGAGCCTTGCCATCAGAAGATTTAATGTCATATCTAGGACACTCATTGGTGGAGTCTCACCCCTTTGCAGAGATGCAATTTGTGTATTCTACAGCTCCAGCTGATAGGGCTGTGTATAGTTTCAAGTATTTGTATCAAATACTAATAATTTGTAAACAATAACATGTTTTCAAAGTAATTATTTCTATTCAATTGTTTGTTAGCAATTAGACACTTTCAAATAACTAAAAATAATCATTGCCCAGTCAGTTGGTGCTGTAGAATATACCAACTGATTTTCTGCAGTGGAGTAAGATCCCCCATACCAACAAGTGGCCTGGATATGACACTAGGTAATCTGATGGTGAGGTTCCAGTAATGCTGAAGCTTTGAGGAATGCAGAGTACCCCTTTATTGCCATCGCTTCCAGGTTCACTCAGACCTGGAGTGGTAGCACCTGATAGGGTTCTATCTATGGGTCAAATAGAACTAAACTGCGTACTTATGCTAAATTGAATTGCTTGAAATAGAACTGTTTTGACATTTAAATGCATACTTCATTTAATCTGCATACTTATGCTAAACTGAATTGTTTAAAATAGAACTATTTTGACATTCAAACTGCATACTAATGCTAAACTGAATTGTTTGAAATGAAACTGTTTTTGACATTGAAACTGTACTAACACTAAACTGAATTGTTTCAAATGGAACTGTTTTGACATTTATCTGTGTGTAGAAGAAAACTATTCTTATAATAAACTGAATTGGTTGAATTAGAATTGTTTGGCTAAACTGAATAGGTTGAAATAGAAATATTTTTCACTGTGAACCTATGTTAAACTAAATTTTATGCCATAAAACCCAAACAAACAATGAAAATAATCCTTAGATTTCAAGTCTTCCAAGCATTAATAATCTTATTTAATAATAATCATTTGTTTGCACATAGTTTTATCATTTCAAGTATTCTTATCCAATACAAATAATTTTTAAACAGATTTATTTGACCCATAAACTGGACCCTAACAGGTATTAACACTCAAGGTCATAGGTGGACTTAAGAGTAATAGTAATGAAGGGGTGACACCTCACTTGCCCAGATCACCAGAACTGGAGCCCGTCCATCAGATGCAGTATAATATCCTATCCAGGACACCTCTGTTTTGGTGGGAGTTGTACTCATTTGCAGAGGATACAATCAGTATATTCCTTGTACCATCAACAGACCAGAATGAAGAAGAGGCATTGTGTTTCTAGAAAAACTTTATTTCTATGACATTCTTGAAAGGTTCAAATCTTAAGAAAAATCCCAGGCAGGATAATGAATGAATATAATCGCTTCAATAATCTGTATTCCTTTTTGTTCATTCTTCCCATACCAACAGCACACCCAAAAGACTGATTTCCTTATCAGAGGCTAGAGAGCCCAGTCTTCTCAACTAGTTTACCCATAGCTGGGGTTGGGGAGAATACTTGAATAGATATCTTTCCCAAGGACATTATTCAAAAGTGAAACACAAACAGCCTCATCCAAGATTTGAACTTGGCTTATCAAATCCATTTCTTTATGATGATAATCATCATATTATGAGTGCATTGATAATGGACATTATAAGAAGTTTTAAGAATCAATTATTTCTCAAACATCATCATTATTTTACCTACATATATATATATATATATATATATATATATATATATATATATATATATATGTTAAATTTAGGCTCCATTTTCAATAGTTACTACACTGAGGTCTACGAGAGAGCACTACTCTTTTCTTTGGATTGCTCCACTTACTCTTGATCTGTGCCTTACAATGCTGAGTGTTAAGCGAGGCATCAAGCACCATTTTTTGGGTCTTTGGTATGACTCAACCTGGGATTGAACCCTGGTCTCTCAGGCTGTTGCTGAACACTCTATCCATTATACCAATGGGCTGGTATATATATATATATATATATACACACACACTCTCATATATATACAGTGTTCTCAAGGGTTACGTTAAGCTTATGTTCACATTTATATATATATATATATATATAATATATCAATCTATCATGCTGTATTTCTAAGAGTTGATCAAAATGTGTCAAGATGGAATTTTTAATTGAGCACATTATTTCTCTAATATATATATATATATATATATATTATGCTGTCAAGGGTTAAACTGAGATCATGTTTGCATTTAAATATTAATGGGAAACCTCAATTTGACTTTTCTTAATACCCCTCCCTCCAACAACCCTTAGACATCTTTTAGACTTATCTCTGTTTCATTTCAGGGTTTCCTGACCATTTTTAATCTTCATATTCATTTTTTGGACTGTCAATAAACTGTCTGCCCAGAAAAAGCAACTGAATAACAATGATCAGTAGATTACCTTGACTATTTTATTTATTTGTTTGTTTGTTTGTTTTTTGTGGATTTCTTTCTTTTTTTTTTCTCTCTTTTTGATAAGCTTTCCTATTTCAATAAAGAATAATAAGAAAAATATAAAAAAGAAAAAACAGAAGAAAGAAAAGTTCTACAATGATCAAATCCATTATTCCATTCCGGTATTTCCTGAGACCAATTCTGTTTATCCTTATGAAGTTTGCCAGTAGAGAGGCAATAGTTCTACTGACAAACTGGTAAAGTCCAAAAATATTACTCCATCAAGTAAGACAGAAGAAGGTAGTTATTTTATCTGTCTGTGACTTTGATGAGGAGAAAAAAAAAAGAAAGTCAGATGCAGAAAAAAAACAAAAAGCAATAGAAGAAAATTATACCTATATACGTATTCTTACACAAACGTGCACACACATGAATTTTACAAATTACAGCCCAGGTATAATTTCATTAATTTTTTGTCCATGAAAAAGGAAGAAAAGGCGATTAAACTTAAGACCCCAAAATTCAGCCACCCGATTTAAAGTATCTGAAAACATGTTAGGCACTAATAACCTCTTCAGTTGACCTATCATAGAAACTTATTTGAAGCAGGTTGTTTTTGCAATACTATTTTATGTAGAACCTGGACACAGAAAAACAGGTGGTGTCCTTGTGGTGTAATGGTTAAAGTGACAGGCTGTGGAATTGTAGTAAGTGAGTTCAAGCTCCAGTCACAACTTTTACGTTCACTTTCAGGCAAATACCCTTGGGAAAGGTATGAACCCCCTTATCCTCCCAGCTATGGGTTAAATAGTACCACTACTGTTTTTCTAGGAGAATGGCTTTGGCATTAAATAACCTACAAAGGTTGATATGCCATTAAACAAAGAAACCAAACCAAACCAAACAGAAAAACAAAAGACAGACAGATACAACAGCTTTATATATACATGCACACACAACAAATGTAAATCAGTGTTTTCTTTTTTAAGCACAAGGTCTTCTTTAATGATCAAAACAATTCAATATTTTCTCATGCAAATTAAAGTTTTTACTCTATCTGGGAAAAATTTCCATTTGTAATATATCCAAACCAGGCTGAAAATTTAATCTTTTCTGTGAATTTTCTTGATTTTATAATTAAAAATGGTCTAGGCATGTTCAGTAGGATTCATATCAAAAGATAAAGTTGACCATTAGAGTCATAAATGAATAACTTTTATAAGATGTCAGAAAAAATTCCATCAAGACAATATTAAAAACTGTTTTACGCTTTAGAGACATTTCTTAAAAACCCAGCCCCTCTCAGAAAAGAATATAACCAAGAACTATGTGTATTCTATTCTATGCATTTGTGGCAGGTAATGTAAAGGTAAATAAAAAAAACCTCTCAAATTATAAAACTTGAGAAACATCAGAAAGCAGTAATAAAGGGAGACATGATAGAATAAAGTATAGCAGATAAAATATAAGAAAGAAAAAAATGGTCATCAATCCCTGTGGAATAATGTAAGTAAAAACAACAAAAGACATTGAAAGAATCAATGCACATTTTCATTGGTAATAACTGCTTCAGTAGACCTATCATAGCAATGAACACAGTTTAAGAGCCACTAATTAAGAAAGAAAGGATATTTAACTTAAGACCCAGAGATTTTACCACCTGATTACAATACATTAACTCTAGCTCAGTTGAAGAGGAGGACAATGGATATTAGATTTAAGGCTTTTAATCACCATAACCACCAGATTTATTATAACAAAAACTGCTATTTTTCTCACATCAACCTAATCATTATCTGTGATGGTTGGGAGTTCAATCCCTGTATTAAGTAATGCAATGGAAGATACAGGAAAGCAACACCACAAAGAATCAAGGAAGAATCAACTGATATGAAATATCCTCTAAGTATAAACAGTGGAATGAAAATAATTTATATATATATTAATTAAATAAAGAGTTCAGTTCAAAATTCCCCAAAGGCTGAAATGTAAAGTGGCTGAAACATTATGACTATAACAACTAAGATGAAGATACGAATCTGAGTATATCAGTATATAATTGTAGTAGCCATAATGCAATTCTTTTGAAATGATTCCTGATTTTTCACTGAGAAGACTTTCCCTTTTGGTGTTGGTTACTATTTTTTTTTAAAATCTATTAAATTAATAAGAAGCATCTTTTCAATTTTTAACCATATAAAACCCTTACAGGAAAATACTTCTAAAAAAACTTGTCAATGTAATAAAAGTAAAGTTGGTGAATTTAGTCAAGGGTGACTTGAAGGCTCCCTTTTCAATAGCTACTACACCGAAGTTATGGGGAGGGTGCTACTCCATTCCCTGGATTGTTCCACTTTAACCTTGATCCTCACCTTATAATGCTGAGTGTTAATCAAAGTGGCATCAAGTACCATTTTTTGAGTCTTTATTAAAAAAAATATTGTTCAAGGCAGGAAAAAATACTCCTCTGAAAGATTTGTAAAATTCTGAGTTAATCTTACCCATTCTTTTACATTTTATTTGATGAAATTATCTGATGAAAAATGACATTATTTTTTTTTAGAGAAAAGTATTTTAGAATATTAAGCTATTTTGCAACATTCAAGTCTTTTTTTTTTTTTACACATCAAAGTATCTATAGACTAAAATATCTCCATTGCTGTGTTCAGTAGTCAGAGAGAGAGATTATCAAAATATACTTGAAATCAGATCTTCTAAGATACTTTTCAGGAGCATCTTTAAACAACTTGAATCAGCCAGAATACTGAGAAGAGTTGCTATGACTTGATCTCCACAGAGAACCACGGGGGTGTCCTCATGGTGTAATGGTTAAAGCGATGGACTGCGGAATCGTAGTACACAAGTTAGTACTCCAGTCGTGGTATTATGTTTGCTTTCAGGCAAATACCCTTGGGAAAGGTATGAACCCCTTAATCCTCCCAGTTATGGGTTAAATAGTACCACTACTGTTCTTCTATGAGAATGGCTTTGGCATTAAATAAATTACAAAGGTTGATATGCCATTAAACAAAGAAACCAAACCAAACAGAGAACCACAAGAAGATGCAGATACTAAAATGCAGCAAATAAAAATAATAAGGAATATCAAGAAATGTTCTGAAGTGCTGACAGAACTTACTGTCACTTGATTTTCAATGATAGCCACAAGAAGCTACAAGTATCAAAATATGAAATAAAATAATAATAATAAAGATTACTGATTAGAGAGCTTGAGTATTGAGAAGACTTGCTGTCACTTGATTTATACTGATAACCACAAAAAAGCATAGGTGTGGAAGTTTAACAAATACAAATAATAATGAGAAGAAATACAAGGATCATTAAATAAGTTTCCAGACTTTTTTCATATGGGCACTTTTATTGATAGTACACACATGAACCTCTAGTCCCCTTCAAATTAATCTCCTCCGGCTGCAATGCACTTGTTGTACCGTTCAAAATTCCCTAAAGCCTGAAATGTAAAAGGGCTGAAACATTATGACTATAACAACTAAGATAACTGGAGGTGCCCGTGGTGTAATTGTTATCGTCGTAGGAAATGAACATGGCGACACGAGTTCAAATCCTGGATGAGACAGATTGCATTTCACATAGCACTAATACCCTTGGGAAAGGTATGAATCCAATTATTCTCCCTCCAGCTATTGGTAAATAGTAGGACAGACTAGGTTCTTCAGCCTTGGTGAGGCAACTAGTCTAGGAGAAGGAAAACTCTGAATTCAAACCTGTTAAACTCCGCTTAAAAATTGACCTTGTGTCATATCCTGCCCGAGCGGAGGGGTTGGTAAATAGGATAACAACTAAGATAAAGATACTAGTCTGAGTATATCAGTATATGATTGCAGTAGCCATAATGCTAGTCTTTTGAAATGATTCCTGATTTTTCATTGAGAAGACTTTCCCTTTTGGTGTTGGTTACTATTTTTAAAAAAATCTATTAAATCAGTAAGAAGCATCTTTTCAATTTTTAACCATAACTTCTGGAAGGCCCCATGCTTGTCAATGACCTTTGTCAGAGCCTCTTTCATCTCCTCAATTGTCTCATAACGACAGCCTCTGAGCTTAGGGAATAACCTAAAGTCACAGGGAGCAACGTCTCGACTATAGGGAGTCTGAGGAACTGTCTTGATGCTCATCTTGCTCAGATAGTCTGTTACAAGGATGGAGTTGTGGACTGGTGCATTGTCCTCATGGAAATGCCACTGACCCGATTTGAAGAGTGCTGGCCTCTTCTGACGGAATCTCTTCCTGAACTCGCATAAAACCTAAACATAATAACCCTAACCCTAACCGTTTGGCCAATCAACTCTGGTGTATTGACTTCCTTACTCCTCCCACACCTCTCATCATCCCTCACAGACTCCCTGCCTTTCTTGAATCTCTTATGCCACTCTGATGCTTGATTCATGCAAGATGCTTGAAAAGCAGTCTGAAGCATTCCATACAATTCTGTGGCATTTTTTCCAAGTTTAAAACAGAATTTTATTGCATATCGTTCTTCTAAAGTGTCCTCACATCCAGATTGCATTTTTGAAATTCACCAGCTGGCTTTAGTAGGGTGTATTCCAATTGCTGCTGTAGCTGTTGATTTGAACCTGAAATCATAAAAATTGGTCAGTCATCTCATAAGATATATAGCAATAAGATATTGAATTTTCAAGAGTCTACATCAATTTTAAATGCCTGTACAAAAAAGGTCTGAAAACTTATTGAATGCACCATGTATTAAGGAGATTGTAGGAGATTTGAAGGGACTTGCTTGTTCAGTAAAAGCCTGAAAATATATATATATATATATATATATATATATATATATATATATATATATATATAAAAGGAAGAATTAAAGAACAAGGAGAAAAAGAATGAAACTTACAGATGACTGTGTAAATGAAGGAAATTCACTTTGTCAAGAATCAGAAAGAAGGGAATAAATGATTAAAAAATGTGAGAAAAATGAATCTCGTATGACTATCAACAAATCTATATTCAATGATCAGACCACACCAACAAACATAAAAAAAATAAAAATATAATTTTAAAAAAACACTAAAAAAGTAACCAAATGAAAAAAGAAACAAATAATAATAAAAAAATAAAACAGAAAAATCTGACTCCCTCAATAGCCTGATGTCACATATGCTTATGCTGGCTATGAAAAAAAGCCTTAAGCTGTCACTCTCATCTCTTTTCTTTCTCCCTTCACTTTGGATATGTCTCTGGAGTTGTGGTCCGTTAGCTGTGATTGAGACAGAGTGACTGAGGCAAAAACAAAATCCCAGAGGTTATACATATTTGAGATATAGACATTTACAATAAAGAAACAAATACTAAAAAAAAAAGAGAGAAAAAATAAAAAGAATATCAAAAGATAATGGTCAGTACTTGGCTGACCATTACACAATGCCACTGGTTTATCTGAGCAGGCACTTTATTGCTTGCCCAGCCTGAAATGCCACCATTAGCTATTATCTTCTCGCACCAGCATCCTATCAAATGGACGATCAACAATCATCTCTTTAAATGGTAGTTATAGACAGGAGCTATTTACACATAGGACATACTTATACATAAATCCAGACAAGCTATGAATAGACCAATCTGATCATCCGTTGTGTCAGGGGGTGCAAAAATCAGCATATAAATTGGTCGAGGAACTTAAGAGACAGACAATCAAGCACAACGAATACATATATTATTTAACTCGTAATTCTCTTCAGGGCTAGCATGATGATTTTGACACTTCCATTTTGCCGTTCGTTCATCAACTTTTATGAAACAATTCCTATAAAAAGATTTTGTTGACTTTCTTTTACTAATTTCAAAGATGCCTTCCAAATTGGCAATGATTTCATTGCAGAAGGCAACTTGAACTCATACAGAATATTATTAAAAGACTATCTGAACCATGGTAATTCCAGAGATGATTAGTATATACAAATATTCTGAATATTACTAAAGTTTTCATTAGCCTCATTGGAAGGACTTAGAATATAATGACTGTATTCCCTATAGAGGGATAAGACCACTCTCCAAAATGGGTTGTTCTGAGTATGATGCTAAACTACATGTTGGTGAATCTTTGGTTCTGGAATTCTGGTGATTGTTAAATGACTCCTTTATTACCATTATTCCCAGATCCACTTTGAACCATAGTGGTAAAATCAGTTAGGGTCCCATCAAGGGGTCAAATAGATCTGTTGAACTATTATTCATATTCAGCAGGACTATGTGCAAGAAAAAAACTCTTAAGCTAACTATACAAGAACTGTAAATATGAATGTAGAATGAATGCTATTCCCTAACCTATAAGAATAAAATACCCCTAAACAGTATGATATATCATTAAAATCAATCATAAAAATTTATATGTCTGCACACATAGTGATGGCCTGGGAGACCAGGGTTCAATCCCAGGTTGGGTCATACTAAAGACACAAAAAATGGTACTTGATGCCTCCTTGCTTAATACTAGGTATCATAAGGTATGGGTCAAGGGTAAAATGGAGCAATCCTGAGAAAGGAGTAGCACCCTTCCCTACACCTTGTTGTAGTAGCTAATGAAAAAGGAGCCTTTGGGTGACCCTCAACTATGGTCAGCAACTTTACTTATATATGTACAAGTGATTTCATGAGAAAAAGTTCGCCAATTGCCTAGTCGGCTGGGGCTGTAGAATACACCGACTGCACCTCTGCAGAGGAGTAAAAACCCTCACAACGTGTCCTGGATATGATACTAAACAATCTGATGGTGAGTTTCCAGTGATGCTGAGGCTTTGGGGAATGCAGACCATCCCTTCATTGCCATTTCTCCCAGGTCCACTCTGGCCCAGAATGGTAGCACCTGATAGGGCCCTATCTATAGGTTAAATTGAACTAAACTGCATACTTACACTAATCAGAACTGTTTGACTCAACTGAATAGCTTGAGAAAAAAAAATGTTTTTGACAATTAAACTGTGTACTTACATTTAAACAGCGTACTTATGCTAAACTGAATTGTTTGAAATGGAACTGTTTTTGACATTGAAACTGTACTTAGGCTAAACTGAATTGTTTCATATAGAACTGTTTTGACATTTAACTGTGTGTAAACAAAATCTATACTTATACTAAACTGAATTAGCTAAATAGCTTGAAATAGAAATGTTTTTGACAATTAAACTGTGTACTAAACTGAATTGTTTGAAATAGAACTGATTATTTGTATAAAAATGGATTTGGCATTAAATAACCTACATAGGTTGATATACCATAAAAACCAACCAACCAAATACCAAGAGTTGGAAGAACACAACAAAAGCATAGTAGAACAAACCCTATATAACCCAACAGAAGTGGTCCGTCAAGTTTTTGCAGGGCTCTCACTCTGAAAGGCCTTTTTGTTTAAATCGTCCAAATTCTTCCTATAATGGAGATAACAATGAAGAATCCTTCAAACTTTCCTAAATAGAAGTACCAATATCATTATGGACAATGATTAAATATGAAATGTTAATTAGGATCTTTAATTCCTTCCAAAGCAGAAGCATCAATATCATTGCAAACTGCTGTTGCAAGAACTCAACAAATTCAGAAGCTGTCAAGGATTATTCAGCATATATATATATATATATATATAGTCATCCACAGACAGATCTGTTTCGTTCTATCAGAACTCATCAGTGTGGCTAGACATATTAGCTTCCCATAGTCAGGATCAAAACCTGGTTGACTCAAACGCCAAGCCAAGCCTCTAACCCTTCAGCTACGAGGAGTCATTAACTGCGAAGTAAATTTTACACGGTTATGAATCACAAATACTATTGTTTACATACATCTGTTCAGCGGCTGCCGAGACCTCAATTCATATGTATGAAGAGACTTGCAATAAACGCTAATGGCAACACGATTACTTCATTTGCCAGAGAATATATATATATATATATATATATATATATATATATATTTATTAACAAAGAGTGTTTAATATCAGTGATTGATATATCTACAAAGGTGGGCTGAAAAGTTCATACAATAACATCATATCGGCTGTTGATGAATTTTTTGACCAAAAGAATTCAAGCACTGCAACACCGATGAAAGAAGTGTGTATACCACAATGGAGATTATCTTAAAAAATAAACCTCATTTGGTCAGATTCCTAGAGAGTATCTTGGTCAGCCTATGACCTTTTCAGCTGACCCTAATATGTTAGAATAGTAAAGACACGAAGACAAGGGGATTTGGTGACAGACAGTTTCTTGCCTTGGCATGATGATTACAGGGGTGAGAAACTGATAGTCATTAAGCACTGTTGACTCTATGTCTAAGCTATCCTAACTTTTATATATATATAAACTAAAATATACAAAATAACATTTCCCTCATTTAAAACATCATAATAAACAATATTTTCATTAATAATAATTCCTTATTTGGTGCCCAGATTTTTTCCATTTTGGATTTTATAACTTTCATGTTCCCTTTTAAAATATATGAAAATATAATTTAGAATTTAAATAATAGAAAATCTATTTTATAGATTTAAAGAATTTATTTATCCATCTATCCTTATAGTATTTTGGCATTTAAACAATCCTTAGTTGTTTTTTTAAATTCCCTTCTAAATTATATCAACCAAATGACATTTATGCTTCGAGCAGGCCTCATTATTTTCTAATTATTGGCATTGCCCATCTCAAGTTTTTTTGCAGGAAATATTTTTCTAAACCATAAGAGCTGAGTAATATTATATGAGCCATGAACTTCCTCACCTTCTACAAATAAAAAATATCTTTGCCAAATCAGCAGGGCTGTGTCATCTGTTATTGAGTTTCACCTTCTTTGGGTTCTACCAATATCTCTCCAAAATTACCCTTAAGTGAGGCCAGTTTATGATTATGTCCACTGCACTTCTACTTGGAATCCAATCTGAGAAATTTCACCAATAATTCCAACAAATAGAGTCCGGTATATTGTTAGGAATTGCTATTTTCTTGGATTGGGTCAATATAAGCCTCTCATAAAATCCGGGGAAGGAGGATTCTGTTGTGTCAGGTTAGTGACTTGAGCATTGGCTTTTAGGTTTTTTAGCCTCTTCCAATTAAGATAAAAAAAAAACAAAAAACAAAAGATAAAAAAAAAACAATAATGTATTTTTATTTTTATTTTTACCAGTTTTGCTTTTGTATATTTTTTAATTCTCTCATATACACATTTGTTCTCAACAAAGCAAAGCTGATCAGTCAGGAAGTCATTTGTACAATGTTGGCAATAATGGTGGACAGAGCTACAAGAGCAGAGCATGCTGGGAAATACAGAGTTCAAGGATGGTGGAGGGATGAGGTAAATAGAGGAAAACAGATAGAAGAAGAGGAACAATAAGGAGATGGTGTGGAGATGAAGAGGAAGGGAAGCAGAAGAAAAAATTGGGAAAAAAATGGATTGTGATTAGAAAAATAGGATGCGATATTAGATTGGAAGATCATTTCATATTCTGAGCCCTCCATCGATAGGTACACAGTTATATTATTGTGGTCTGTACAGATTAGATATAATTGCGTCAGAGATCAATTAAAAGATGAACAGCAATGAAGATAAATAAATAGATATGAATAAACTTATATATGAACAAAAATGGGTAGATGTGTGGACATTAGGAAAAATTCAAATCAAATTATCTTATTATCTAATAGATCATTGGGGTACTAGACTGGGTCATTCATTGTAATTTTTGGGGCAATAAGAGATACATTGTGATGTCAAGGCTCTGAAATAACTTTTGATATATAAGGTCTATTCAGAAAGTATCAACTGTTCCTTCAGCTGGACCAATAATTGACAATTCTATCTCCTGAAGAAGGGTAAGACCCACCCAAAAAGAAGGAGGTTCTTAGAATAGAACTGAACTCCATCTAGGGGTGAGATTTCAGTTCTGGAGCTTGGGGGAGAGTGGAGTCACCCTTTCATTACCATTACTCTCTAGTCTACCTTAAGAAAGAGTGGGTAGTACCATTTAGGCTCCCATCTATAAACTATACAGTTGTGCTTGAAAATAGTTGAAATTAGAGAGGAATAGCTGAAACCATATAACAGAATGTGGAAATTATAATTCAATAGGAATAGTTACTTGAAACTATATAAGTCCTAACAAATTATAACTACTGAATAGGAATTCTTGAAACTATATAACAGAATTCAAAAGTTATTTTTAAATAGGAATAGTTACTTGAAACTATATAAGTCCTTACAAATTACAACTATTTGATAGTGTGGTAACCTAGCAAATGTTACTGAAAGAGAAGTAACCAAAATGGAGGTAGATTTCCATTTCATTTCCAACCTCCATTTTGGTTATTTCTCATTAACAAAATACAATACACACCATCAGCATAAAGAAGGTAAACCACTGCTCGTTGTGACTACTTAGCATATTTTCTCCACACATATTAATGTTCATAGGTAGGTTACATAACAGATAGGAATATATGAACCTATATAATTGTGTATAAGCTATTTTTTATTCAGAATACTTACTGAAATCTATAGTTGTTTGCAAATTACTATTATTATTATTATTATTATTATCATCATCTACTTAAAACCATGTGAATTCTTACAAAAAAAGGGAATAAAACTAACCAACAAAAAACAAAAAGAAGGCTGGAAGATACAGCTCCTGAAACGATGTGAATATAACCAACCAAGAAAAAAACAATGGTCTGAGACATGTAAATAGTGTACATTATCATAACTAACACCCCTAATTATGTATACTTGGATAAAAAGATTAAAAGAGCGATAGATAAACTAATACAGATAATAACTTTTCACATTTTATTGGCTGTGTTTTTTTTTTTGCTTCAAATGTACCATGTGCATTGAAAATGTCCTTAGTGTGTTCCAAATGTACTATGTACATTCTATATGTTCTTAGTGTGTTCCAAATCTACTTTGTGTATTCTAAATGTTCTTAGTGTGTTTCAAATGTACTATGTGCATTCCAAGTGTCCTTAGTGCGTTCCAAATGTACTATGTACATTCTATATATACTTAGTGTATTCCAAATCTACTTTGTGTATTCTAAATATTCTTAGAGAGTTCCAAATGTACTATATGCATTGTAAATGTCTTTAGTGCGTTCCAAATGTACCATATGCATTCTAGATGTTCTTAGTGTGTTCCAAATCTACTTTGTGTATTCTAAATGTCCTTAGAGCGTTCCAAATGTACTATATGCATTCCAAGTGTCCTTAGTGCATTCCAAATGTACTATGTGCATTCTAAGTGTCTTTAGTGCGTTCCAAATGTACTATGTGCATTCTAAGTGTCTTTAGTGCGTTCCAAATGTACTATGTGCATTCTAAGTGTCCTTAGTGCGTTCCAAATGTACTATATGCATTGTAAATGTCTTTAGTGCGTTCCAAATGTACCATATGCATTCTATATGTTCTTAGTGCGTTCCAAATGTACTATGTGCATTCTAAGTGTCCTTAGTGCGTTCCAAATGTACTATGTGCATTCTAAGTGTCTTTAGTGCGTTCCAAATGTACTATGTGCATTCTAAGTGTCTTTAGAGCGTTCCAAATGTACTACGTGCATTCTAAGTGTCCTTAGTGTGTTCCAAATGTACTATGTGCATTCTAAGTGTCCTTAATGCGTTCCAAATGTACTATGTGCATTCTAAGTGTCCTTAGTGCGTTCCAAATGTACTATGTGCATTCTAAGTGTCCTTAGTGCGTTCCAAATGTACTATGTGCATTCTAAGTGTGTTTAGTGCGTTCCAAATGTACTATGTGCATTCTAAGTGTCTTTAGAGCGTTCCAAATGTACTACGTGCATTCTAAGTGTCCTTAGTGTGTTCCAAATGTACTATGTGCATTCTAAGTGTCCTTAGTGCGTTCCAAATATACTATGTGCATTCGAAACGTTCTATGTGCATTCTAAAAGTATTAAGACTAAAGCAGTATTCATTAAGACAGAAATGAAAAATAAATGAAACATTTGTTATCTTTAAAATTGTTCTTTTGGTATTCAAAATACTTATTCCAGAGAGTTTACCATTGGTTGAGGCACCTCTGAAACTTCTATTTTGAAGTGGTATAAAGCGAAGTCGTCATATTTTTTTATTTTATTTTTTTTATTTCAAATCCTTTACATTCTCAAATCTTACGCTAGAGATCAATTTCCAGTTAAAAAACAAGAAAAGTCCCGCATAGCAAGTTGAATAAGAAGAAGCAGTACGAAAAAATTGTGATTATCCCCAGGTGTGTGTGTGTGTGTATATATATATATATATATATATAGCCCAATCTGACGATTGTGCCACTTGGCACCTGGAACTTTTAGTAACAGGAATAAGAAAGTGATTAATCCTTTTTATTTCTTTTTCTGCTTACTAGCACTTTAATTTTATTCCCTACGTTTATTTTACACACACACATACACACGCGCATATATAGTAATTTTTCAGGAAAAGAGTAGAAAAAAGTGTCTGTCACATTTGACGTTTATGAAATCAAAGACAGCAAAGCATTTCTTTCATTGGATCTCGCAGTCCTTTCACCGTTTCTTTAAAAGAATAGTATTATTTCTATGCATGCGAAGAAAGAAAGAAAGGTTAGACTGGGGATATTCTTAACCGTTTTTTAAGAGAGAGGGAAAGAGAGAGAAGTTGCGAAAATAAAATTTTATTTCTTTTATTTTTCATGACGAGAGAGACAAAGGGAGAGAGAAGATAATGTTGCAAATAGAAAATATGAAATGCAAAAAATTATATTTTCATAACATGTCACTATATATATATATATATATATATATATATATATGGGGAGAGAGAGAAGAGATAAAAAGAAATAGAGGGAAAAAAGAGAGATATCAAGTTGCAACAAATAATATAAAATTTGATATGAAATGTAAACCATTTTTATTTCTTTTATTAAAAAAAATTCAGCAAATAGTGTGTGTGTGTGTGTGTGTGTGTGTGTGTGTGTGTGTGTGTGTGTGTGTGTGTGTGTGTGACAAAATAATATGAAATTTGGTAATATAAAAAGTCACGAGAGAGAGAGAGAGAGAGGGGGGGGAGTGAGGAATAAAATTGCAAAAAAAAAAGAAGCAAATAATATGAAATAAAAGAGAGAAAGCTTTTTATAATTTTTCATAAAGTGTCACTTGAACAAGGGAGAAAAAAATCGGAATAGAAAACATGACGATATATATATATATAGGGAGAGAGAAGAAGGAGGTAAAAAGACGTGAAGAGAAAAAAAAAACGAACAAAAGTTGCGAAAAATAAGATAAAATTTAATAAGAAACGTAAACCCTGTTTTTATTTCTTTTATTAAAAAGTCACCGAATGATATATATATATATATATATATATATATATATATATATATATATATATATATATGTGTGTGTGTGTGTGTGTGTGTGTGTGTGTGAAGGCGCGATTCTAACAGGCGTTCAGGCAGGTGGTGTTTGTCGGGGAGGTAAGTCTATTTTTATAATAAAAATAAGGTTGCCATTTCTTCGTGTATTTCATTTGCAATTAAAAATTGTAATTGGAGAAGGCTGGAAGAATTCATTCAAAATGAAATGGCTTTGACTTCTCCAAGCTCTTCTTCATTTCATCTTTCTCTCTCTCTCTCTCTCTCTCACACACACACACACACACACACACACACACACACACACACACACACAATGAAAACATTTTACCTCATCCTTTCACTCTATATATTTTTTTGTGCTTTTAGTTTTTATTCAACTGTGTGCACAAATAAACACACACAATCGAATCTCCATTTTTATGATGTTCGTCTCGTTTTTTTTTTTTGTTTTGTTTTGTTTCGTTTTTTTTCTCTTTTATGTGCAATAAACATCAGTTTGTTTTATGTCTATGGCTATATATATCAATATACACAGAGACATATTCATGAACTTTTACATACGAGGGTCGGTTAAAAAGTTCATAAGCTGACCAAGATACTCTCATGTGATATGACCAAATGAGGTTTATTTTTTAACATAATCCCCTTTGCAGTTCACACACTCTTTCATCGGACTTGCAGTACTCGGATGCCATTAGTCACGAAAAAAAAAATGTCATCGACAGCAGATATGATGCCACCATATAAACTTTTCAGTCCACCTTTCTATATCAATTTACCATTTTCAGACATGTGTTTATATATATATATATATATATTAGAATAGCTTTAAGTAGAGTATATATCATAAGTTCTAAAAAATGTCCTTTTTTAGAACTTATAAAATATGCTCAACTGAGAGCTATTCTAAAATTTGGAACAGAACATAGGATATATATATATATATATATATATATAAAACAAAAAAACACGAAAGTAAAAGTTCGCTCACCGAATGGAGACACAGACTACTTTGACATTGTA
Source organism: Sepioteuthis lessoniana (assembly GCA_963585895.1). Classification (NCBI taxonomy): domain Eukaryota; kingdom Metazoa; phylum Mollusca; class Cephalopoda; order Myopsida; family Loliginidae; genus Sepioteuthis; species Sepioteuthis lessoniana. Next base: position 2,824,082 of record CAUZXS010001320.1, read on the forward strand.
GGAGGTATGCTGCAAGAAGATACATTAGCTCCATACCTGTTTATTATCTACCGAAACTACGTGCTTAGAACGTCTATAAATTTAATGAAAGAAAACGGTTTCAAGCTGGCAAAGGAAAAAAGCAGAAGATACTCCGCACAAACAATTACGAACGCAGACTACGGCGATGACATAGCGCTTCTAACGAATCACCCACCAAAGCATAATCTCTTCTACATGGTTTGGCACAAGCAGCAGGTGGTATAGGCCTCCATATGAACGCTGGCAAAACAGAATACACGTGCTTTAATCAAAGAAGCGACACCTCCACACTAAAGAGTGGGCCTTTGAAACTAGTGGACAAGTTCACCTACCTCGGAACGAGCGTTTCATCAACCGAGAATGACATCAACACGTGTCTAGCTAAGGTATGGACAGCTATCGATAGACTATCAGTCATAGTCAGACTTGACCGATAAAATAAAATGCAGTTTTTTCCAAGCAGCGGTCATGTCAATACTGCTATATGGATGCACCGCATAGACGCTAACTAAACGTATGACGAAAAAGTTTGTCGGCAATTACACAAGAAGGCTGCCAGCTGTATTGAATGTAAGTCCAGGAGTTTTGAATTTAATTTTAGATAAGTATTACTGTATCCTTACGCAAGGTTATTAAGGATTGTTGCACTTACCTAAATTATTATTAAATCTGGAGTTTTAAGTTGAGATGTATTTAGAATTCAAAATTTTTTCTAAATTTAATTTACTAGAATTCCAACCGGTGATAAAAAAATAAAAAATAAAAATCGGAAGTGGGCGAAATGGGGAGGAAACTCTTCACCCCTCTTCTACCCCTTCCCACCCTTCCTTTCTGTGTCTATTCTGAATGTAATTATTTAATCCATTAAATCTGAAGAAGTCCTATTATTTTTGGTATTATTGATTCATATCAATACCCATAACAGGATGGAAATAAATTTATAATCCTAATGTGACCGGTTTTTGCTTTTCTTAAAGAAGATATATATATATATATATATATATATATATATATATATATAAAGAGTACCTCGTGCAGTGTAATTAGTAAACTAGATTTGCAGGCTTTCATTGTTGGGTTTTATTCTCAGTGGGCACCCTATACTACTGCCTTGTGCCACAAGTTAAACTTAGTCAATAATTATTATGTAAATAGAGATGCATGTGGTGTAATGGTTACCGTCGTAGAAATGGATAAAATGATCCATGGAGAGGCTGTTTGTATTTCAATATAGCGCTTTTAACTTATTCAACGATATTATTCTTCAACAGGCATTTCGCTCTATACTTTTTGAGTTGTTCTTCACTCAAATGTCTTCCGTTAAAGAAAGAAAGAGAGAGCTACAAGCAGCCATTATGAGATGAATTAATATATGAACAAAACTTATCTCACCAAGAAAACTTACAAGTGCCGCCTTCAACAGTCACTCCTTCAAAATTATCTTACAACTATCAAATCTCCAAGGCGTTAAGAGCAAAAGTTTGTAGAGAATACCCGTATTGTAATAGGTATTTACAATCATCTTAGCACAAGACATTTACTACGGTTGTCTTAGCACAAGACATCTAGTAAAGTTGCCCGAGCACAATATCGGTGATAGAGCATGTATATCAAAGTAAGGGTCACATAGACACAGTCAACGGCGCTTGGTCGGTAACAGTTTCTCGCCTATGCGACCACTGGACTTGGTCCGATGATCTTATAGGCGATTAATTTACACACACACATACATATATAGAGAGAGATAAAACTCGAAGTATATCCGACATATATAAAAATGCGCAAATATGAAAACAATACAAGATCTTCAGTGGATGATTTTTCTTATTGTGGAAATTATTTGACAACGTTAAACGTTTCTGTTTTTAAAACTTCATGGCGAATGAAGTTTTAAGCGAAACGAAAAGAAGAGATGCGACATAAAGCCAAGTCTTAAGCGCAGGCCCTCTTGCACACGAATGCACCGTTGTAAGTATTGCTTTAAATAGCTTAGCTCCGCCGGCATTCACACCTTTGAAAATGTACATATGTCGATATCTTGACAAAGACCTGTATATTTGTATATGCTCATACATCTATCAGCGCGTAGTGTGTGGACATAGACAGGGATATATGGCATTTATATGTGTTTGTAAGAGTGTGCGTGTTGGTGTCATGTCTCCATATACCTAACGATATATATATATATATATATATATACATCAATAAAATCCAAGCAATTTATGAGAAAATCAATACGCTTTTGTGGCCAGATATATCATACACACATGCAATCTAATGATTAAAAAGCATTTGTGAGCACATTTACAGACATACAAGTGTCTCTGTGTATTCTTCCCAATATCACACACAAATGTATGTTTGCAATAATCCATGTCTCAGAATAATGTATGCATTAGATACTGACATACTATTGTACACCAATATGCACACTTATACTTTGAAATATATATATATATATATATATATATATATATATATATATATATAATTCAGTTGCTTCATATTGGAAGCCAGTTGGTCTATTAAAAATATTGTGACAATATTTGCTTAAGTTTTTATTTTGATGTTTGTTGAATCAATATCATATATATATATATATATATATACTATACCTGCGTGTGTGGTGTTAATCGTATAGGTCATGAGTATATATATATATATATATATATATATATATATATATATATATATAATTAGTGTTCCTATATATAAATGACAAATATATATATATATGTGAGAGAGAGAGAGAGAGATCCCTTTTATCGCCGTTTGCTATTCAATCGATTAATAATATGGACATATTTTTCTGGATTTCATTTTTTATAATACTTTGTTATTATTCCATTTTTAATTCCTTTATTTATTTTTCCCCTCTTAATATTCCCCTTCTTTTACACATGCGATGATACATTCCTTTATTTTTTCCCCGCCTTTTTATTTTCATATCCTACAAACAAAATAACAAAGCAGGAAGCAAAGGTATTTAAATAATAAATAAAAATAAAATGAAATAAAGAATATGGCGAACGGGTCTTTATTTTCCCTTCTATTCTCTTTTTTTTATTTTTTCAAATAAATGTATTTTTTGTGCGTGTTTGAGAGTGTCACTTTAATATATGTTTACACAATGCAGTTGTGTCTTTTGCTTTTATTTTTATTTTTTTCAAATCATTTGAATTATTTTGTCTTTTTAGCGGACATTTGTCAAAGCATTAAAGGATGGCCGCCATGTCTACCATCGGGCAGATGATCGTAATGACGTGGCTGTTTTCAGAACAGTGTGAATGAGCCAAAAGATTTATTTGTAAACCTATCGGCTACTCAAGGACTTGTTCGGAAGCATACCAACAATAAATCATACATTAAATGCCATTTCTTGAAACCATCTTGGATTCTATTTTTATTTCGTTTTTTTATATGTGCTTTTTCGTTTTTCGTTACATTTTTCTTTTTTCGGTGACTTTTTTTTTTTATTCATTTTTAAGATTTCTTTAACAAAATATACCTTCTTTTTTTAATTTGTTACTATTGCTTATGTTTTTGTTTTTTTCTTAATCTTTATTATGATGATCAATTTCAGAGTAAAGTAATATCATTTCTTTCAGTCCAGTCTAACTCTTTATTTTTTCTATCCCCCTTTCTTTATACCTGTAGTAATTTTTTTATTTTTATTAATACCACGGTTTCATCTTTTACCCTCCCTTTCTATATTTCATATTCTCTCTCTCTCGCTCTCTCTGATCAATGATAATTTCTTTCTTTCTTTTCCTTTCTCTCTTTCGCTTTATTTTTTCATTGATGATTATTTATTTTCTTTTTATCTCTCTTTTTCTTTCTTGTTCTTTTTTCCTAGTCTCTTTCTTACTTTCTATTTCTTTCATCTTTTTTCCAATTCTTTCTCCTTTTCTTTCTGATAAGTAATAGTAATTTCTCTTCCCTCTGATTCACTTTCTTCTATTTATTTTATTTTTTTCTTCTCACTCTCTAATTCTTTACTTTTTCAATATTCTTATCAACTCCGACTGCTACTCAATCATCCTCTCAGTCTCATTCTTTGTTTCTCTCTTTGAGCGTTCTTTTACCCTACTTCTGTATTCATATTCTCTCTCTCTCTCAGTAATAATTTCTCCTGCCACCCTAATTCATTTTCTTTTTTGTTTATATTTTTCTTTCCTTCCCATTCTCTAATTCTTTCTCTTTTCTTTCGTTTTTATCTTTCATTCTGATTCTTTGTTTCTCTTTTTTGTCTTTCTTTTCACTTCACTTTCTGTATTTCCTAATTTTTCTCTTTAACAAACGTTTAAGATTTCTCTCACAGCTTTATCATTCTGATTCTCTTTCTCTTTTTTATTTACTCTCTTTCACGACTTCATCTTTTCTCATTCAATATTTATCAATCATTGAACATGTCTTTTTTTCGTTATTTCTTGGTTATATATATATATATATATATATATATATATATATATATATATATATATATATGATCATTTGTTATCATTATGTATATAAAAAACAAAACTTCTTGACTTACGGATAAGTCATGCTTAAAGTTCCAGTTGGCAATCAATCACAGCAGTTCAGCAATAACAAACCAATTCAGGACATAAAAGGGTGACCAGAGTAAGAGACCTAAGCAATCTGAAGCTTGCATGCCAGACTGAGCAAAGTCACAATAGAAAAAACAATTTTCACTTGACGACTAAAATAACTCAGGAGTGAGTTCTCGTAGCGTAATGGCTAATGTGCTTGACTGTGACATTGTTGTAAACGAGTTCAAATTCCAATCGCGCTAACACGTTCACTTTCAGACATATAAACTTGAGAAAGGCACGAATTCTCTTATCTCCTTAGCTATCGATTAGATTATACCATATTGTCCTTCAATGATGGTTTAGGTATTAAATAACACATGAAGGTTGGTATGCCATTAAACAAAGGAACCAAACCAAATTATTAAATAAATTTTTCTGATTTTCTTTTCCATTCATCTCCAACATAGAGCCTAGATGAATAAAAAAGTAATGCAGATAGACAGCACACAATTCAACGATTAAAACATAAAAGAAAAAAGATATCTATCCTCCCTTTGAAAGTAGTATCGTGACATAAGGGTTAATGCAATGATGCAAGATACACAAACATACATTGTGTATATAAAGTACACTGAGTACATTTTTAAATAAATATATTTATCATTTACAGGTACAGGTAGATAATTTTGACTATATCATTTTTAAAAGTAGCTCACAAGCTGAAAAGTAAGACCTCTGATCTAAACGAATCTCATCAGCGAATTTATCACCCTAAGATGCAGATCATTATACTAGTTTGAACCACAATGAGTTCCCCACACTTATAGCCTTGTGCCAGAAATAGCTAAATTTAATCAACAATAATAATTTGGTCCTATCTTCTTAGAGTAGTCATTAGAAAGCTAATCTTAAAAACTATTTATATGTGCACTGAGTACAATGATAACTTAATGTTCCACACTACTTGACCTTGTGACATACAAAGCTAAGTAAATATCAATCTATTTGTTGTCATTTACTAAGATTAGCTCACTTCTTCTCTTTCACGAGATCTAGCTTTGTGAAACTTTTTCTTTTTTCTTAAACTAAAAATTTATCTCATGGGTAAAACATGAGGACATAAAAAAAATCAAAAGAAATATGATGGAAAGGTTTCACGGCATATGAAAACACAAGTTTCAGAGAAAACAGAAAACTCACTGGAATAAATGGGTTTACTAACAAGAGGACAATTCTGAAAAACACTAATGTTTCATTCATCGTTTATTTCTGTCTTAACAAATTGAGTTTTATTCTTGATACTTTTTTCAACACAACTTGTAGATATGTATATATATATATATATATATATACTTTTTAAGCACAACACACACACACACACACACACACACACACACACACACATATATATATATATATATATATATGTATATATATATATATGTGTATGTATGTATGTATTTCTATTTTAAGTTAATCCTTAACTTTAACTCTGGCAGAGTGAAAAAACCCAAATGATCCAACTTGTGAATAAACAAATACGCAAATTGATATTCGGGGAAAAATTCCATAAAAAAAGAAAAGAAAAAACTAAAAAACATACGTATTGTCTGAAAAAAAAAATCAAAGAATATCGTAATGTCTAGCCAAAAGAAAAAAAACGAAGAAAATGCTTGATATGAAGTAGAGCAAATATAAATACCAAATGGATCAAAAGAAATCTACCAAGGTTTCACCTTTCCAGATCATTTGGGGGGTGTCCTCGTGGTGTAATGGTTAAAGCGATGAACTGCGGAATCGTAGTACGCGAGTTCGTACTCCAGTCGCGCTATTACGTTCACTTTCGGGCAAATACCCTTGGGAAAGGTGTGAACCCCCTTATTCTCCCTCCAGCTATGGGTAAATAGTAGGACGGACTAGGTTCTTCAGCCTTGGTGAGGCAACTAGTCTAGGAGAAGGAAAACTCTGAATTCAAAACCTGTTAAACTCCGCTTAAAAAAATTGACCTTGTGTCATATCCTGCCCGAGCGGAGCAAATAGTACCTTTCCAGATCATCAGGATAAAACTGACTGTATATATGTATGTATATATGCATATTAAAAAAAAAGTTGGCAACCGTAGTCGAGGGCAACCCGAAAGTTTCCTTTTCTATAACTGCTACACCAGGGTGTATGGGAGGGCCCTACTCCTTTCCCGGGATTACTCCACATTACCCTTGATAGGTACCGTTGGGAAAGAAGTAGCGCCCTCCCCTACACCTCAGTGTAGTAGCTATAGAAAAGGGAGCCTAACCGACTCATTGGCTTAGTGGGTAAAGTGTTCACCAATGGCCTGGAAACCGGGGTTCAATCCCAGGTCGATTCATACCAAAGACTCAAAAAATGCTTCTTGATACCTCCTTACTTAGCACTCAGCATATATACATATATGTTTTAAAGAGTATATATATATATATATATATATATATATATATATATATATAATTTTTAACACAACCTATATATACACACACACATACAAATTCTGTTAAAAAGAATATATATATATATATATATATATATACTTTTTAAAACAATTTATGTATACATATCAATATACTTTTTTAATACAAATTATGTGTATGTGTATAAATATATATATATATGTATATATATAATAAAAGGAATTTAAATCTCATCTTCCCAGTTTTGTTTGGTTATGAAGTTTCATTCGTTTCCTATAAAACAGAAAATACTTCAGATGAAACTTAAAAAAAAAAACTCTCAAAATCTTTCAGAAAATTCTGTGTCACGTGAACATACCGGATGTAAAGTATAATATAAACCTACAGGAACTTTTGGGAGGTTTGGTTGGGTTTGGTTAATTTGTTTAATGAAATATCAACACCTTATGGGTTATTTAAAGTTGAAATTTGATTAATTTTTTTTAATGTTTGATTATAATCATAACTATCTAAAACAAATAATTTGTACACAGTTATATAGCTTTAAGTATTTTTATCTAATATTATTGATTTATACACAATTATATGGTTTCAAGTATTCATATCAAATACAAATAATTTTGAAATAGTTCCATCTGACTCATAGATGGACCCTAACAGATACTAACACTCCAGATCAGAGTGGACCAGGGAGTAATGGTAAAGAAAGAGGAACTTCACACGTCCCAGAATTACAGAATTCAAGCCTCACCATCAGATGCAGTTTAGTGTCATACACACCCCTCCCTTTTTTTTTTGGTGAGGGTCTAATCTGCGAGGGGAGTCTTAATCATCTAAACCCCACAAATGAAGTTGATTCACTATGAACTTTCAATTGATTCAAAAAAGGAAAAATACTTTTAATACACTCTTAAATATTAACCAGTTTCTCTTATTTCTTCTTGTCTTTTTTCTTTGGCGAACAAAGATGAAAACAAAAAGTTAGGTAAACTGAGATCCTATATGAATTCTATAGTTATTTTTTTAAACAATCGATAGAGAAAATCTTTTTTTCTATATCCTTTCTTGCATATTCTTTTCCCCCTAAAAGCCATGAAAGAAAAAGTTCATAAAACAAAACTCTACGACTTTACTCCTCTCTCCACCTTTGCCCATGGCACCCATTGGCACCCTCTCATCGTTTTTTTTTTTCAACTACAAGAGCAAAAAACAAAAAAAAAAATACTTCATCATTGTAAAAGTATATCTGGAACAGAATTAGAAACATCCTTCTCCTCAGATTGCTAAAAAAAAAAACCTGAAATGAGTGAAAATAATCTACAAACTCAATATTGAGAAAGTTGATATAAATAAATGAATGAATGAATGTATATAAAAACAAAGTATTGTATAGAAAAGAACAATGGTTTTTTTTGGGGGGGGGATTTTTTTAAAATTGCGAACACAAAAAAAAAAAATTAAAAAAATTAGATATCTATTCAAAGTTGGGTAGGCGTCCATAATCCCTCAATAGAAAATGGAAGGTGAATAAAAAAGAAAAAAATAAATAAGTAAACAAATAAAACAGGCGGAAACTAAAACAAAAAAAGCAAAAAGAAGCAAAAAAAAAAAAAACAAAGATAAAAAGGAAGAAAAACTCTGGTTAAATATAAATTTATGAAATATGATATAAATAAAGAAATGAATGGATATTTTTGAATAGCAGAAAAAAAACCGTATAGGAGAAAAAATGAACAATGGATTTACTTTCAAGAAGAATATCTGGAAAGGAATTGGAAATATTGGTCTCTTTTGATAGTAAAACAAACTCAGAACGAGGCTGATAAATAAATGGATTTGATAGTTAAAGCTTAAGGTGGTAAAGGAGACTACACACACACACACACACACACACACACATATATATATATATATATATGTATAAAATGAAGAGAAAACCTGACATTCGTACAATATATATATATATATATAAGTTGGCCAACTTTAGTCAAGGACCACCTGAAGGTTGCCTTTTTCAATAGCTACAACACCGAGGTGTAAAGGAAGGTGCAACTCCTTTCCCTAGATTACTCCACATACCCTTGATCTCCATCTAATAATGCTGAGTGTTAAGTAAGGAGGCAACAAGTACCATTTTTTTTAGTCTTTGGTTTGACTCGACCAGGGATTGAACCCTGGTCTCCAAGACCATTGGCGAACACACTAACCATTGTGCCAATAGGCTGGAGATATATATATATATAAATTTATAATCCTAAATTAACCGGTCTTTGGTTTTTTCTTAAAGAAATATTGCTCTGTAATAAATTACATTGAGCTCTCTACCAGGAAAATTTAAATGTTCAGCTCTTGAATGATTTTCTTGTCCTGAGGGAATTACTCCCAACTCTGGTTTAACTAGACCGAATAATACTATATATATATATATATATATATATATATATATATATATATATATATACACATACACACACACTGAAGAGACAATATCAAGTATATTATCTCAGAAGACAAAAAATAGGTTTTTATGTCTATTTTTTAACACAAAAGACTGACAAGGATGAATCTCAGCAGACAACCCCAAAGGTTGAGCTTTATGGAAATGTTGTAGAGTGGCTTGTACCACATGACTCCTGCTATCGAGGAAGTATAAAAGACGCTGTGTTTCTCAAGCACAAGAAGCAGAAGCAGAGAAATAGCTCTGAAAGGACTTTCGTCAATAGTAAGACCAAATTCGGATGTAACACCAACAATGCAAGACTGTACCACTTGAGTTAATAAATAATTAACTCTATTTCACTGTGTATCGTTTCCTTACCATGATACAACAGGAAAAAAGTTATGGTATGTGTATAGGTAGATCTACCCAGTATCATTAATTTCAAGTTTTTAAACTGTAAGCAGACAATATATACAGACTTATACAGCTACAACGTGTGCATGAAAATCAAAGAAAACACTGTGCAATTGTCAATAAGAGAAACGTTGTGCTTCTCCGTAATACAAACCTACATTTAGCAAGATTACACAGGAAAAAATATATTGAATTTAGGTCCTTCTGTTCTATCTCATCCACCATATTCAACAGACCTTGCATTAAAGGATTTGACTCTTTTTAATTCTCTACGAAATGCTCTGAACGACACAAGATTTTCCCAAGCAAATCAGGTGAAAAAGTTCATTATAAACTTCTTGAGCTCAGAGAGGATTCAACTAATTACCTGATGAATGGCAAGAGGTAATTTAAAATAATGGCAAATAAATTATTGATTGAAATTTATTCATTGTTAAATTATTCATGAATAAATTATATTTTACTAAATCACAAACTATTTCTGATTCAACCCTATATATATGAATTACCTTTCACAGTCACATGTTATATTTGAAATATGAACACTGACTTATTGATCAGATGGTTAACATTCACCTCCTTCTCTGTAAATATAATCTCCTTCATTATGTTTTATGTTTTGTAAAGCATCCACCAGTTACCTAATGACCCTTTATAACAGCTTTTCTAAGTTTTGATGATGTTTATTGAAACCGAAATGTTATAACGCCGACTTTCTTTATATTGAATTCTTTACTTTGGATTACTTTGTTTTTCAATATTTTTCTCCACACACACACACACACATATATATATATATATATATATATATATATATATATATATATATATATATATATATACTAGGGTAGACAGGACTCTTTAGCCTTGATATAGCGACTGATCTAGAAAAAAAACCACTTTGCATTCAAACCTATTTAACTTTAATTAAAAAATTGATCTTAGTTGTTTTGGTTGTTGGTTGTTTTGTTTTAAAGCGTATTTCAGGTCATTTAACGCCAAATTAAATTTTAAATAATTCATTTTAGTATAATCATAGTTTTTGTTAATAAACAGTTAAATGTCAAAACAGTTATATTTCAAACAATTCAGTTTAGCATGAGTGCATGGTTTTGTTGTATTTTTAAAAAAAAGTTCAGTTTAGCATAAGTATGCAGTTTAAATGTTAAAACAGTCCTATTTCAAACAATTCAGGTTTTGCAAAAGTTCACAGTTTTGTTTTATTTGACCCATAGAGAGGACCCTATCAGGTGCTACCACTCCAAACCAGAGTGGATCTGGGAGTGATGGCAATGAAGGGGTACTCTGCATTCCCCAAAGCTCAAGCATTACTGGAACCTCACTATCAGATTGTTTAGTGTCATAGCCAGGACACTCGTTGAGGAAGGGTACCCCTCTGCAGAGAAGTAGTTATTGTATTCTAAAGCCACAGCTGACTGGGCAAACAGAATGGTTGGGTAAATACATACACACACATTTTATATATATATATATATATATATATATATATATATATATATATATATATATATATATAATATTATGTATGAGTACTCTGTAGAAAAATAACAAGGAAGACTTGCAGATAAGTTCCTACTCAATAATAATTTCTATTTATTCACTAGATGCCGTTATACTTTAGCCTTATTCCAGATCTAAGTGTCATTTATCTTTAGGACATGTTACAAGGTAATGTTTATTGAGCTAAGACTGCAAACCATTCCAAGTGAATTAAGTTCTCACTGAGTGTTACATACTTCTGGATTTGTGCCACAACTAAGCTAAGCTTTGCTTATATATATATATATAAATAGTGAGTATATTAACCCAACCTCTCCACATGAACAAGATGCAACACAAGGTCAATTTCTAAATGGTGATGAACAGGTTTGAAATCAGAGTTTTCCTTCTTGATAGGTTGCTATCGCAAAGTTAAGCAGCCCAGTCTGCCCTTCTGTTTACCCATAGCTGGCAAACAGCCTAGTCAAGGATTTGAACTCAGGTCATCAGATCCATTTCCTTCAATGAGTGTCTCTAATATATATATATATATGGCATGTATGTGAAGAAAGAGAGAGAGGAAAAGAAATGTTTATATATGAATATGTATGGAATATATCTAAATCAATCCTTAAAAAAAACCCAAAGAAAACACAAAAACAAACAAGATATATGAATAAGACAAATAAATGATTAAGTAAAATAAATGCACCCCCTCATAAAAAAAAGAATGCACCCCCCTCACCAAAAAAAAAAGACGATTAAAAGTAAATTATTGAGTGCTAAAGAACAATGGTTTCATTTGATCCAAAGAAAAAAAAAGTCTTCTTGATCACAAGTAAAATAGTTGCCATTCAGTTCTCTTCATGTATCTTTCAAATAGAAAAGAAATAGTTTTCAGATATTAAATAAATAAACGATAAAGAAAATCTAACTTATTGAATATAAGAGAACAATGGTTTCACTCTAAAAACAAATTCCGATTAGAAATCTTTTTTTTAATGAAATTCCTCTCTCATCTGGTTCCTTCAGTGAGGAAATAAGAAATGTGTGAATGCGAAAGAGTATAAGAAGATTGTCTGCATAATCAGACTTGTTTTGATAAAATATTAAAACCTTTTGTGTACACCTACAAAGAATTAGTTTAAGAATTAACTCCTTGTTTCAGTCATTTGAACAATTTTTTGATCAATGCCTTCTCCAGCGTTCTTCAGGTGTAATAAGCATCTCTGTAAAGAAAGAGAACCTTGTTTTAGATATCCAGTGTGGGGCTTAGAATACACTGACTGCATTCCCTGCAGAATGGTAAGACCCCTCCAAATAAGGGTGTATATGATACTAAACTGCATTTGATAGTGAGACTCCAAATAAGGGTGTCTTGTATATGATACTAAAATGCATTTGATTGTGAGGAAATCCAGAAAGTGTATAGTACCCCTTTATTGCCATTATTCCCTGGTCCTCTCTGACTAGGAGTGTTAGTACCTGTCAGTGCCTGATCTATGTGTCAAATAGATTTGTTTGAAAATTATTCATACTCGATAGAACCATGTGCAAAGAAATATCTCTTAGGAAACAACTACACAAAGACTGTAAATATCAATGTATCATAAATATGATTCCCTAACCTCTTGGCATAAAATTACTAGAGACAAGTTGACATGCCATTAAAATCAATCAATTATCTTGTTCTGGTCCCTTTCTTCAGTGCAAAGCAAAAATAGTACCAAACAGAGCATTTTTTTACATGAAATTATTCTTAATTTCTTTTTTTCACAAAATACTTTTTTCACAGAACTCTACGTTGTTTTTGTTGAGTATCAGAAACTATAAGAAGTTGAATTGCATATTGGTCTAGCTGATATATTTTTCTGACATCTTGATGTAGGCTGTTTCCTTGATTTTTTTCTCACTTTCCAGTGGCATTCACTGTCTACAAACTACTTTGATTTCATTCAAAAGTGAGAAGTGTTTGCCCTATTCTTCAATGTTCACAGCTTCAACTTTTGCAATCAATCGTAATCAGATATAAATTCACACTGCGAAGTGTCACGTGATAGCCCACGGAGACGATAGAAGTAAGATTAATACTATCCTCCCGTTGGAATGAACAGTGGAAACCCGTCAAAAAGTGACCGTTAAGGAAAAATGTAGGTCACAGAGGGGATATCAACAGGTGTTGGTACTTAGTAACCTCAGGTCGCCGGACACCGGAAGGGGAGGGAGAGAGAAGCCAAATGATTGGCACCCCAAAACGGAAGTGGGGCTCCCCCCCGTCAGCGGAAATAGATAGTAAGAAAGTTAGTTTGTGAGCAGGGCTCGTGGCAGACAGACCCATAGCCATTTACTCCGGGTTGAAGACAAAAGAATATCTGAGACACGAGGGACCCCAGGTTCTTCAAGCCAGTGTAAAAAAAATAGAATAAAGTCTATTAGCCCGTGAAAGAAGAAAGATTCTCCAGTGGAACCCCGTCGAAAAATAAGATAAGTAACTTTGGGGTCATTTCTCCTTTATACCCAAACTTTATATACCACTCTCTCTCTCTCTCAATTTGAAGAAAAACAAAAGTCAAGAAAAGACATTTATATTCGTGGACTGTCCATTTATTATATGTTTGACACTTTGAAAGTGTACCTCTTTGTATAGTAAAGGATTGATGTATTTTTATGTTACCACGTGATCCAAATTGTTCTTTGCCGTATCTTCTACGAACTTGTTACCTCATGCTTCCTTTTCAGCTTCTATTCGCCTTATGTTATCTTGCTTAGAGTTGTCCTATTAATTCCTTAAAAATATCACACGGGAAACCAGAGTTGCCGACAACTACAATATAATATTATTGCGACTAAAACCTATAGGTCCATATTCTTACATTATCTAGGGGAAGGAAGGAAAGCGGCCTGGTGGGTGTGTGGATAGTGTGAAATTTGGAACCCCTTGCCAGCGGCGGTCAGTCTGGCCCTAAATTAATCCCTCACATAATATGCCAGTTCTTATATGCCTGAGAGAAAAACTCTGAACGAGGACTTATTATATAGGGGATCAAGTGCCAACCTGCCCCGTCTTCACACGTGCGAAAATAAAAGTCCCGGTTTGGGATTTTAGTCAATTTGCCGTCACAGAAGCAAACAACAGCAGTGCCACCAACAAAACCTTCATCAGATGAAGACAGAACACTTGCCATATAAATTAGTCACCCATGCCGGATGCCCTGACAAACAAGTAACAGGCTCACAATCAACATAAATATATATCAATTGTTAATATCAAGTTTTGTTACTTTTGGTTTTCCATACTTGAGTTGTTTCCAAAAACATCCATAAATTTAAACAGGCTTTCATCAGATAAAGAATAGCAAAAAACATTTTATGCCTTACAAAACTACTGGTTTATATATATATATATATATATATATATATATATATATATATATATATATATATATATATTCTGAGAAGGAAAACTCACATCATCAAAACCCTACAAGCCTTACACCAGAGATGTATAACCGTATGACAATAAAACAGGAGAGGTTAAACTCTGCAACAGTTATGCCAGCTAATAGAGTGATTTCTATTGGACGCATAGATGAGAACCTACCACTCAAGGTCAGAGTAAACCTAGGAGTAATGGTAATGAAGGGGTACTCCACACTTCCTAAAGCTCCAAGACTGGAACCTCAGCATCATATTGTTTAATGTCATATCCAGGACACTGGTAAGAGGAGTCTTACGCTTCTGCAGAGATGCAGTCAGTGTATTCTACTGTCACAGCTGACTGGGCTTACAAGGTTTGTTCAGAAAACATGCAGCAATTGTAAATACCTTGTGAACTGATGATGTGGATTCTATGTAAGTAAAGTTGGCGACTGTAGTCAACACCTACCCAAAAGCTCCCTTTTTAATAGCTACTACATCGAGGTGTAAGGGAGGGCGTTACTCCTTTCCCTGGATTGCTTCACTTTACCCTTGAAACATACCTTATAATGCTGAGTGTTTAGCAAGGAGGTATCACTACCATTTTTTGAGTTTTTGATATGACTCGATCTGAGATTGAACTCCAGTCTCCTGGCCCATCGGTGAACACTAAGAGGACATATTGAACAGACACTCTGCCGTAGGGTTACTTGATTGGCAGTAAGATGTTGTTGAGAAAGCTTATGTATAGTGTGACCATTACATTTAAACCAAATTTTGATCTAATTTTGCATAAAGTTAAATCTTTTGTTCATGGAAAGTGTTTGAAAGATAAAGAAAGTTTTGGAGAATGACGCAACTGTTTCATACTCATTCTGGGAATATATACATTAATACATTAGATAGCCATTTCAAGGTTTACAATAATTCTCAACTGAGCTTGTGCCATAGCCAGATAAGGTGATGTGTGAAATGGACATATAATGTTCATATATATATAACATGGAACATAGGATCTCGAAACACGAAAAACACTTACGACTTCTTTGTTCAGGTACGAAACATTTTCATTACTTTTGAGTTTACAGGTTTTTCGACATAAGGAGAGAGAGGCACAATCTTTCTATTCTGGCTAACCGTCTTCCCCGAGGCAGGTCTCATCTCAACTCTACTCAACTTTCTTCAAATTCCCAAAATCGTCCTCGCGCTTCTGGTGCATGACGTCATTCGCACTCTGTAACCCCGTTTCTCATCTCGGGCTATTGTGACATCTCTGAGTGACACGTCCGCTTTGCGCACGTGCGCGTGAACACCTGTGTTAATGTTGCACCTAAGTAACCCATGCACTGAGCCCAAAGGTTCTCAGCCTAACTAAACCCAAAGCCATGAAACGAAATCTATCGGCCATTACATTATAAGCTGTCCAGCATCAATTTCCTCACCTTGCTCCTCCATTGCTGCGTCTGTTTTGTTTCCACCATCTTTCTGTCTTCTTTGGGTCGCTTCTTAATTATTTATTCTTGCAAACCAAGCTGGTCTTTGTTCTTTGGCACAAGGATGACAAACAACTCAGACACAATTTTCTTGTGGATATATCTTATTTCTTTGATGACACTTCTCCATGGCCCAATGTTGCCTATGGGGAATTAGTGAGCATAGGTAGAACAACCACTCCAAGCAAGTGCTTCTCATTAACTCTATCTTCCAAACTTTTTAGGATCATGTGATGTTTTAAACCAATGAAGCCAACCTTTCATTTGACCTTGCGGTCATCACACATCACTCACATCCAACAATCTTTTCTACACTGTGTGACATCCTAACAGCTAGGATTTTTCAAATTAACTAACATTTCATGCCAAACAAGATATAATGCCAATCTCCTATTTAACACAATGAGTAAATCCCAAATAAAATCTTGGTTCTGAGGATTTCCAGAGTTACATGGACTCTTTTTTGTTTAAGGCGTGGATATTTATCAACAGAAATTATTCCACTGATTAAGAAAACTTTCAGAAATGATTCAGTGAATAAAGCCCAAATAAAATGTTGGTGTTGACACTCTAAACTTGGCCAGGAATCCATAGAAAGAAATCCACATTCTGGAAGATCTTTAACAAGCAGAACCTCCAAAAAATTGGTGAATATGTGCAGGTTATAATCAAAAGAAAGTGATGACTGATGGTTTGAAAATTAGAAGAAAATCTGGGTATTTCCTAAATAGTCATAAAAGCATTCAACATTTTGAATATCTTGACTGCACGATTCTTTATGTACAATGCAAGATTTTTTGAAAAAGCATCATATTATTTCTATACAAATTTTAAACTGCTGTCCATACAATCAAGTATTGTCTTCCAGTGATTTCTTACCCAGTCGGCTTGAGCTGTAGAATACACTGACTGCATCTTTGCTGACGGGTAAGACCCCCTCCCCCAACGAGTGTCTTTGTGTAAACAAAATCTGTACTTATACTAAAATGAATTAGCAGAATTAGAACTATTTGAATAAACTGAATAGCTTGAAATAGAAATGTTTTTGATAATTAAACTGTGTACTTGCTAAACTGAATTGTTTGAAATAGAACTGATCATTTGTTTAAAAATGTATTTGGCGTTAAATAAACTACAAAGGTTGATATGCCATAAAACCCAAACAACAACAACAACATCCAGTGATTTCAGGCTTTTTCCAAATCTGAAACCAGTAAAATAGTAGAAGAGATGGGATTTATTTATCTCCACCAACGTGGCACAATGTGAACACAAGTTGGAAGAGCATCTCAGAAAGCAAACCTCCCAGGATGCTGAAACAAGTGTATAAGGTTTTAAAAGAAGTAATTTGATTGGGGGCTGAATTGCAATTGCCCTAGGTAGGCTACTTTTACATGAATATCAAATGGCTGGATGTTTTCCAGACAGATCTTCTAAAACAAACAAACTCAATTCTTGGCATGTAAGATAGACAAACACTTTCCTTGATAAGACTGCTTCATGGATTTTTCATGAAAATTCTTTATTTCAACTAATTACTATACAAATTTTAAAATTTCAAAGAATTAAACAAAAATAATATTCTACTCATATTTATTTGAGTTCTTTTAGCTTTGGTATTTATAAAGACAAGAAATAATAAATAAATATATATATTAAAAAAAAATGGAAAAGAAAATGCTGTCAAAAATTACAAGTAAGTATCGACAGCTGCCAAAAGTGATTCTTTGACAAGAATTTCGCATAAAACTAATTTTCTCCTTTTTTATTTTTTTTTCTTTCTGTTAAATACCGCTAAGCAATTCATCAAAATGTAAAATTCAATTGTTATTGAAAATTTATGACAACAGTCATTCAGAATGGCTTCCATTCAGTTCCAGACTCTCCATATTTATTCTTCATCTTATTGTGATTATCATAATCAACAGCATTATGATCATCATCATCATCATTATTATCAAATACATAGGATACATCATTATCATTATCAATTTTACATACATATGATAATTGATGATCATATGATATTCATATTATCAAATACATAGGATACATCATTATCATTTTTACATACGTATGATAGATGATGATCATATGATATTCATATTATCAAATCCATAGGATACATCATTATCATTTTTATGTACATATGATAAATGATGATCATCTGATGTTCATATTATCAAATGCATATCATCATCATCAGATTTAAAATTATTCACCATCACATTTATATGATAGATGATCATCATCATTATCATCACACACACGACATATCATGATTATGATATTCCTATGATATATGATGATCATAATCATTATTGCATTCATCTGATACAGTATAATCATTTTCCCATTCATATGATAGATGATAGTCATAATATCATATTCCTATTTTCAAGTGCAAATGATTAATCATCATCATAAATACAATGATCTTTATGATCACTGTGTTCATCATCATCATCATCATCATCTTCAAAATTTATTATCATCATCATTATCACATTTATATACTACATCATCAACATTATCATAATCATCATCTGTCTTGAAATAACTGAATAATTATCATAAAGGTTCTTGTATGTCATTATTATTTTATATTTTTACTCTTTCATAGAGATGAATATTATTAATAATAATAATAGTAATAATAATAATAATGCTAATGATGATTTTTTTTCTTTTAAACATTTTAATCACAACTCACTTGGGTGATTATCTCTAATGGAAAAAGGAACATGAGATGTATTGGAATTAATAATAAAGGATAAACTTCTAATGAAATTCAAATTCATATCTCCCTATCTATATCAAGGAAGCCTGGATTTCCATGCCAGATGCTTTTATCACTGAGATACAAGAACAAAGATATTGTAGTCAACCTGATAAACCTCAAAGAACAGAGAAGCTAAAATAAATAATAATCATAATAATAAGGATTAACAATCTTCATTTAAATAAAAAATAAATAAATAAATGAATTGGGTGGAGTCCCTGTGGCATACTGGCTAAAGTGCAGGACTATGGCCTTGAAGTAAGCAAGTTCAAACTCCAGTTGTGCTATTACATTCACTTTTGGACTAATACCCTTTGGAAAGGTATTGTGCTCCCTTATGTCCCCAGCTATGATTTAAATAGTCTCACAACTGTTCTTTGACAAGAATGGCTTTGGCATTAAATAACCCACAAAGGTTGATGGTTGGTTGGTTGGGTTTTATGGCATTTTAAATAAACTTTGTAGGTTATTTAACAACAAATCTATTTTCATGCAAATAGTCAGCTCTATTTCAAATGATTCAGTTTAGCATGAGTACACAGTTTAATTGCCAAAACAGTTCTTATTCAGCTAATTCAGTTTAGTATAAGTATACCTTTTGTTTATATACAGTTAAATGTCAAAACAGTTCTATATTAAACAATTCAATTTAGTGTAAGTACAGTTTGAATATCAAAAACAGTTCCATTTCAAACATTTCAGTTTAGCATGAGTACACAGTTTATATGTCAAAAGCATTTCTATTTAAGCTATTCAGTTCTAATTCAAACAATTCAGTTTAGCATAATTATGCAGTTAGTTCTATTTAACCCATAGATAGGGCCCTATCAGGTGCTACCATTCTGGGCCAGAGTGGACCTGGGAGTGATGGCAATGAAGAGATGCTCCGCATTCCCCAAAGCTCCAGCATTACTGGGACCTCACCATAAGATTGTTTAGGGTCGTATCCAGGATACTTGTTGCGGGGGGTCTTACCCCTCTTCAGAGGTGCTGTCAGTTTTGTTAGAGTCCAAGTGATGCAACTAAACATTTGTACTGACAACTGACACAACTTCTGCTTGAAAGAATTTCTATTTTGTTTTATTAGAAATCTAATTTCCATATGGTTGATAACTTGTCATTAGCAGTTGGTACTTTACCTATGCATATGTTACATTGCCTTCAGTTGATGAGATATTGCTTCTGAGGTATATGAACTGGTCTATTAAAGCCTTTGAATATATTAAATATAAAAACTCACAAAGTTTTCCTTGAACTCAAGTTTTATGAATGTCAAATAATAAAGTAATTATTTTTCCATTTAAATATTTTATTGTTCAGTGCATGGTGTAAGCAGTCATGTGGGGTATACATTTTAAAATGCTTATTGCCTGTTAAAATATGTCATGTGATCTAAACTAATCAGGTAATAAAAATATTTTTGTTTACCTTTGTAAATTTAAACTGTTTGAAATATTTATTCTCTGAATTAAACTAGTCAGGTTAATTACAAAGATTGATATGTTATTGAAACCAAACCAAAATTAAATAGATCAAATATACTATTTACTTAACTAGTGTGCAATAATTATTTAAAAAATTAGTTAAATCAGCTCTTGTTTGAGAATTAATTTTTATTTATTGCGGACTTTTTGTCCTCATCTTGGTAGTTTTTGTGTTGTTTCTTCTTTCACTACGTTTTGACCAAATTTCACCTCTGGCCTTCTTCAGGTGATTTTACCGCGACCTCGGATAGGAATGCTGAGTCTTGTAACCGTATCCCCAGTAATTACTGCCTTCAATAGTTGTTGTCTATCGCACCACGTTTTTGACCAAGTAAACCTCTGGTAGTGAAAGAAGAAACAACACAAAAACTACCAAGATGAGGACAAAAAGTCCGCAATAAATAAAAATTAATTCTCAGATTAAGAAGCCTCATCTCAAAATGATTCCAATTAAAGACAGGTACAAAATAAATTCGGTACGGACCCAGCTCTTGTTTGTTTATATTATTGCAAGTCATTTGGATTATTTAATGCCAAAGTCTTTTCCTTTCAAGCAATTACATAGTTTCAAGTAACTATTCCTACATAATAGTAATAATGATAAGATAATAATAGTCATAATAATAATCTGAGCAACAATGTCCCAGAAAAAATCAAAGGCAAAAATGGACAAGAGAAAACAATAAAATGTATATTTGCTGTTATTTTAAAAGCAATCCTAAGCAAAGGGGATATAAGAAAGAGATGTTGGAAATCTGAATGAGATCCACTAAATTTAATACTAGTCAAAGACTTTCCAATCAAACCAGGTTGATTTTAAAGAAAGACTGGTTGAATAATATAAAAAAATAATTGGAAGAATTTTAAGAAGCCCGTGAAGCAAACATACACCTGGACTCAATAAGAAAACACCAAATTGGAAAATGGCAAGCCATGATAGCATACATAGATTCTGTTAAGTTGATTAAAAAAAAAAGAGAGCTTTTTATCTAGTGGATTTTCCCATTCCATCTGATCACAAAGTAAAATACTTGGACTTTGCCAGAGAACTAAAAAAAACTGTAGAACATGTGGGTGGTGCACTTAAAACGGTCCCCAAAGAATTGGAAAGGGGGTTGGAACAGTTTGGAAACAAAGGGAAGATCAAAACCATGCATACTACAGAATTGTTGAGATTGGCCAGAATACTCAGAAGAGTCCTGGAGACCTGCTGTCACTCCAACTCCATTAACAGTTCACCAGCAAACATTGATGTGAAAAACTCACTAGGAGTGAAATAATAATAATGATAATAATTTGCCAAGAAATATATGAAGGTGGGCTGACAAGTTCATATGATGATGTCATATCTGCTGTTGATGGTGTCCAAGCATTGTACCATCGATGTGAGAACTGTGTAGACCACAAGGAGGACTATATTGAAAAATAAACCTGATTGTGTCACATTTTATGAGAGTATCTTGGTCAGGAAATGAACTTTTCAGTTAAGCCTCTTAGCTTTAACTATTATTGATACAAATAATTTGTACACATTTTTCCAATCTAAAACTAATAATCTATTTACCATTATGTGATTTCAACTATTTGTATCAAGCACTATAGAATTATATGGTTCCAGTTGGTTGATTTGTTTGTTTTATGGTATGTTATCCTTTGTTGGATTAGAGTGTTCGCCAATGACCCGGGAGACCTGGGTTCAATCCCAGGTCGAGTCATACCAAAGACTCAAAAAATGGTACTTGATGCCTCCTTGCTTAACACTCAGCATTATAAGGTACGGACCAAGGGTAAAGTAGAGCAATCCAGGGAAGGAGTAGCACCCTCCCCTACACATTGGTGTAGTAGCTATCGAAAAGGGAGCCTTCGTGTTACCCTCAACTATGGTCGCCAACTTTACTTACTTTTTATGGCAAAATCAGTGAAACAATTAAGGTCTCCATTCTAAACATGTAAATACTTCATAAGTTGGCAACCGTAGTTGAGGGCAACCCAAAGGCTACCTTTTTAATAGCTACTATACCAAGGTGTAGGGGAGGGTGCTACTCCTTACCCCGGATTGCTTCACTTTACCCTTGATCCTTACCTTATAATGCTGAATGTTAAGCAAGGAGGTATCAAGTACCATTTTTTAAGTCTTTGGTATGATGCGACCTGGGACTGAACCCTGGTCTCCTGTGCCATTGGCGAACACTCTACCTACTAGACCAATAAGCCGATAAACACTTCATACTTAGCAGCAATATTAACCAATCTATAAATGTTGTTCAAAATCATTTTAAACATTATCTCAAACTGATCTATTGAACCCATAGATGGGGCCTTAACAGGTACTACCACTCCAGATAAGAAAGAACCTGAGAGGAAAGGCAATAAACGATGAATTATCACTGAATTCAATTTAGTACCATACTAAATTAGAGGCACACTGATGAATCAGAGATGTGAATATTGGGTAGATTTATATTATATTTGTACTGGGCCATTGGCCTAATGAGTAGAGTGTTTGCTAATGTTCTGGGACACCTGGGTTCAATCCCAGGTTGAGTCATACCAAAGACTCAAAAAATGTTACTTGATACTGCCTAGCTTAACAATAAGATAAGGATCAAAGGTAAAGTAGAGCAATCCATGGAATGAAGTAGCACCCTCCCCTACACTTCAGTATAGTAGCTACTGAAAAGGGAGCCTTCAGGACACCCTCAACTATGCTCGCCAACTTTACTTTTATTATATTACACTTATACGTGTATTTATTGAGATTAACTTAACCTGGTATAATCAGTGTAGTAATGTTCTGCATGCTTAGCTTATTAACCATTACTCTATAGAGATAACTGCCAATCTCCCATATGGTGAGAGGATATAAGACAAAGTTAGTAATGTTCTGCATGCTTAGCTTATTAACCATTACTCTATAGAGATAACTGCCAATCTCCCATATGGTGAGAGGATATAAGACAAAGTTAGTTTAGTTTAGACCCATCCAGAAATTGAGACTGGTTAGTGTAAAAAAAATTATCTAGTTTCATCAACATCTACTTTAGAGAGATGGTTTATCAGGTAATAAAACTGATTTTAGCTTTTTTAGGGGAGGTGGTGTCTTGAGGTTGGGAAAACCAACAGGTATGAACTCATTACTTCTAATTGTAGTCAAAGACTCAAAAAAAGGTACTTGATGCTTCCTTGCTTAACACTCAGCATAATAAGGTACAGATCAAGGGTAAAGTGGAGGAATCCAGGGAAAGGAGTAGCACCCTCCCCTACACCTTAGTGTAGTAGCTATTGAAAAGGGAGACTTCAGGTCACCCTCAACTATGGTCACCAACTTTACTTTATTTGCAATTGATTGCACAACTTGTCAGTAAACTTATGGTGACTGAGATGAATCAGTTAATCACAAAATAAGTGAAAGCAACCAACTGGCACAAAAGGAATACAAACCTAGGCATGACTGGGTGGGAAAGGTGATCCACTCAGAATTGTGCAAGATGTCAAAATTTGGCTGACAAATAGTATATGCATTAACAAGAATATATCCTAGAAAATGCAACACATAAACTTTACTGAAACTTTGAGATAGAAATAGATCAACCAGTCCAAGCTAGAAGACCAGATTAATCAATCAGAACAAAAAGAACTTGTCATTGGGTGGATTTTACTCTTCCAGCAGACCACAGAGTGAAAGTGAAAGTAAATGAAAAGATAGACAAATACTTGGACCTTGCTAGAGAGCTGAAAAAAGCTGTAATAAATAGAGGCAATGGTGATGCCAACTGTAGTTGGTACTCTTGGAATGGTTCTTAAAGGCCTTGAAAAAGACTGGGAGAAAGGGAGATCAGAGGAAGAATTGAGACCATCCAGACCACAGCACTGTTAAAATCAGCTAGAATATTTAGAAGAGTCCTGGAGACTGGTAGAAAGTTGTTGTCACTTATTCTTCAGTTAAAACTGGTATGAAAAATTCACATGGAGTAAAATAATAATAATAATCTGTACCTCGCTAGAGAGCTGGAAAAAGTAGTGGAAAATGAAGGCGATAGAGATTCTAATCATAGTTGGAACCCTTGGAACTGTCTTCAAGAACCTACAAAAGAGATGAGAGGATGAACTGATACTTTCCAAACCACAGCTATAATACTTAGAAGAGTCCTGGAGACCTGAAAAGACTTGTTGTCATTCAGACTTCAGTGAAATCACCAGCTATAACTGGAATGAAAAACTTGCATAGAATAATAATGATAATAATAATAATAAAGAGAAATTGTTATCTAGTGGATTTTACTGTTCCAGGGAACCATAGACTGAAAATAAAAGAAAGTGAAAAGAGAGTCAAATGGTTGGACTTTGACAGGGAACTAAAAATAAACTAAGCAACATGTATATGGCAGTCGTACCAATTGAATTTGGTTTGCTTAGAACGGTCCACTAAGAATTGGAACAGTTGAAGATTGGAGGAAGAATCAAGACCATCCAGATTGCAGCAGTGTTGAGATTGACGAGAATACACAAAAAAGAAACCTGGAGACCTGAGGTGGCTTGCTGCCACTCTAAATCTAGTAAAAGCCCTCTAGCTAATGCTGGTGTGAAAAACTAGCAAGGAGTGACTGGCAAGATTGCACATGAGATAACGTGGACTAGGCTACAAAAGGGAAATCTAAAGAGAGTTATGGAATCTCTTCTAAGAGTAGACTAAAACAATGCTATTGAGAAGGTTGGCTCCTTTTTTTACTATTTCTCCGAGCAGAACACACATGTTGGCTGATGGAGCTGCAACTTTTAGACTTTGAAAAGGGGGCATTCTTTGAGGCGAACTGAGGTAAGAATCATGCACTGTATCTATATTTGCCAAGTTATTTATCTGTGTGCAAGGGATTACAGAAATTGTTTTCTATTTTGTTTTTAGTTTCATGGTCAAAGAAGTGTTTAAGAAGGAATGAAGACCTATTGCGAATAGACAACTTCTTTACCAGTTGAGCCTTTTACCTCATTTTTTGCCTCATGGTGCTACCGTTACACACATAATTAGTGAATGTATCTAACAAGTACAAAAAGAGTACAAGACCATGAACGATTCGATTGGAAAAAGGGATTCACTCAGGATTGTGCAAAAAATTAGTGTTCGCCAATGGTCCAGGAGACTAAGATTCAATCCCAGGTCGAGTCATATCAAAGACTCAAAAAGTGGTACATGATGCTGCCTTGCTTAAAACTCAGCATGTCGTGCCGCCCGCACGGATATCCCTGACCGTCTCTCGCTACTTTTCCCTATCATTCATCGCCTCTGGTAGGTCGTCTGGACTACATCCCGTATCTTCATGTAGCTGCTGTATGTATGTTCGAGCTGGTCATCCTGCTTTTGCTCGGCCATAAGTGGGGGTCCATAGGAGTACATCACTTATGAGCTCGTCTCTGCTCCTCCAGCAGTGTCCTGCGCACCTGGTTCATCTAACTTGGATAATTTTCGTGATGGGAGGCAGGTGGCCGTATAGTTGGTGCTTTGTGGGGTGTTGCCGCCAGGGCTTGTTTAATATTGCTCGCAACATCCTTGTGTAATTGCTGTCTAGCTTCTTTTCGAGCTGTTTTGTTAGCGTCCAGGTGGTGCATCCATACAGCAGTATTGACACGACCGCTGCTTGGAAGAAACTGTGTTTCATTTTATCGGTCAGGTCTGATTTCCATATGACCGATAGCTTATCGATAGCTGTCCATGCCTTCATTAGCCATGTGTCAATGTCTTTTTCAGTTGATGAGATACTACTTCCTAGGTAGGTGAATTTGTCAACCAGTTTCAGAGAGGTTCCATCTAGTGTGGAAATGTCACCTGCTTGATTAAAGCACATATATTCAATTGTATGTGCATTGACATGGAGGCCAATCACCTAATTGCGGCAAGAAAACCAGATCTAGTGTAAATTAACAAGAAAAAAAGAATTTGTTATCGAGTAGAGTTTGCCATCCTGGCGGACCACAGATCAGTGAAGTTCTGAGAAGCCCTGGTGATTTGAAGAAACTTGCTGATACTTAGAATCCAATGATAGGCTATCAATTTAGGCGAGTGAGAAGAACTTACAAAAAGTAAATTAATAATGATAATAATAATGTTTGTGCACATTTACATATGTATGTTCCATTTATAAAATTGTATTTAAGTATGCGTGTTAAATCATCTTCATGAATGAAGGTTTTAATGAACAGGTGTTAGACACCTGAGATATTTACATCATGTTTACAAGACAAACTTCCTGGTTCCATACGGATCGTCTTTTCCAAAATTCAGGTATAAGGATTAGCTTGTTCTGTTGGAATTTGCTGGAAGGGTGGGTGCGTGGGTTGGTGGATCAACATACACAGCATATACAACAACAACAACAACTAGAGAACAAAGAAATGAAAGCTAACTAGGACAATAAAAGAATGTGCATGCCAAAATGTCATGTTTACAAAATCACCAACTCATAAAGAATAGGGGATTAAAACAACAAATAAAAACCTAATAATAAATAAATAAATAAATTTTTAAATTCTCATCCTAAGACTACTCTCACCCTCTTTCCTATCCCTCCACCCCACTGCACCCCACCCCAGCCCAACCATCCCAACCGTTTCCGTTTTTCTCCTGCTCAAGAGAATTTAAGAATAATTTCCGCTCTACAGACACACGCTAGTCAGATCGGCCATCCACTCCCACTTAGAAATGAAAGACTTCACCCGTCTTTTAGCTTCCTTCTTTAACCAGATCAATTCAAACCTATTCACCTGTTAAATCGAGGAACGAAGTTGGACTCGGAGTGATCTGAGATAGGCTGGGGTGGAACTGTGAGATGTTGGTGAAACATTAGTGGGCCAACTATTTTGGAAATTTGTTCTTTTTCTCTTTCTATTTTTTTATTTTATGCAAATAGTTTGATACTTTTTCTCTTTCTATTTTTTTTTATTTTATGCAAACAGTTTAATTCTTTTTCTCTTTCTATATTTGGAACTCATTCTTTCTCTTTTCCTATTTTTATTTTATGCAAAGAATAAGAACTTTTTTCTTTCTTTTATAATGAATTATCTGGACATCATTCTTTCTTTCCCTCCTTCTCTCTTTCTCTCTTTCTTTCTTTTATAATGAATTATCTGGACCTTATTCTTCTGTCTTTTTGTCTTATACAATTTGGACCTCATTCTTTCTTTCTTTCTTTCTTTCTTTTATAATGAATTATCTGGACCTTATTCTTCTGTTATTTTATTTTATACAATTAAGACCTTGTTCTTTCTCTCTTTCTTTTATAATGAATTATTTGGACCTTATTCATCTGTTTTATTTTTATCTTATACAATTTGAACCTTTTTCTTTCGATCTTTATTCTCTATAAATTATTTGGAACTCATTTTTCTGTATTTTTATTCTACACAAACAATTTAGGCCAGGCTTTTTTCCCTGCTTAGTTTTATATTTTGTGACAAATTTGGACCTTTTTCCTTCTTTCTTCTATCTTATTCTATCATCAATAGATTCTAATGGCAAGTCAACCCATGTAAGGTTATTTTATGCCTAAATGCTTGGCAATTGCATTCATTGGACATTTATATATAAATTTTTGTATAGTTGTTTCTACAACATTTTTTTTTTTGCACACAGTTATATGATTTCAAGTATTCTTATCTAATACTAATAATAATATGGTTTCAGTAATAGTCATTTGTTTGCACACAGTCATATTATTTCAAATAACTAACAATAAACCTTAGTAAACAATTTTAGCTCCAAGTAACTATTCATAATATAAATAATTTACTGTCATATGGCATCAAGTATTCCTACCAATTACAAATAATTTCTAAATAGTTAGTAAGTAACTTTATTTTTAAATGAGTTAGAGCTCATTTTTTTGCACACAGTTAAATGGTTACAAGTATTGCTATCGAACTCTAATAATTCCATTTATGAAGTATTCCTATCTAATACAAACAATTTGTATGCAGCTGTATGGTTTCAAATAACTTATAATAATAATAATCATTTGTAAATAATTGAACAGTTCTATTTGACCTTAATGGTTACAACCACTCTGAATCAGAGTGAACCTGAGAGTAATGACAAAGAAGGAGTACTACACATTCCCCAGATCTTAAGAACTTCAGCCTCACTATTAGAAGCAATTTAGAGTCATACACAGGATACCCCTTTTGGGATGTTCTAACCCCTCTGCAGGAGATAAATTCAGCATATTCTAAGCCTTACTCACAGAATAGTATCTTTATTTTTTACTAATTATTTGGACTATTTTCTTCTGGATCTTTATTCTATACTATCAATTTGAGGCCTACTTCTTTTTCTCTTCCTATTTTCATTTGAAATAAAGAAAGAAGAAAAATTAAGAGCAAGAAGAGAGATGACGAAGGGGAAATTATTTGTCTTAAGCCTGTTAGATAATACAACGGCATTGGGTGTGTAGTTGTCAAAAGAAGACTGAAGTTCTAACTGAAACCAGTGTTTTATGCCAAAGAACCATGAACAAGCTTGAAGCAAAGTGTGACTATTGTCTCACAACCACACCTACCCACACATCCGCCATCTCTTACTCAGCCTGTCACCTGGCAGTGCCTGTTTTATCATGGACCCCACGAACCAGGTATTTTCTTCTGATGATATGATAATCTGGGAAAACGCTTATATTTCAACAGATTTCATCTCCTTGACAGGCCAGGTTTAAGAATTTGGCACATCAGGCAAATGTGGAGATGGAAGTGGCATAAGCATCATTCACAAATGGTAATTCCATAGAGAAAGAAGAGGAAGGAAAAATCTTGGATTTAAAATATTGGATGGTCAGGTAGGTGGATAACTGGTTGGAAGATTTGATTTTTCTGGGTGGGTGAGATTAGAAAAAAGAAAGAAAGAAAGAAAGAATTAGAAGAAAGAGAGAAATAGAGAGAGTGAAAAAGAATAGAGAGAAGTAGAGAGAGTTAAAAGGAACTGAGGATAAAATGGAGGAAAGAAATAAAAAGATAAAAGAAAACAAAGAAATAAAAAAGAGAAACATCCTAAAATGTCGAATGAAGAACAAGAAAGAAAGAAAGAAAGAAAGAAAGAATTAGAAGAAAGAGAGAAATAGAGAGAGTGAAAAAGAATAGAGAGAAGTAGAGAGAGTTAAAAAGAACTGAGGATAAAATGGAGGAAAGAAATAAAAAGATAAAAGAAAACGAAGAAATAAAAAAGAGAAACATCCTAAAATGTCGAATGAAGAAAAAGAAAGAGAAAAGAAAAAGAATGGTGAAAAAGGAGGTTTGGTTTATTTGTTTTTAATGGCATATCACGCTTCATGGGTTATTTAATGCCAAAGCCATCCATGTAGAAGAACATTATAGGTACTATTTAACCCATAGATGAGGGTCTAAGGGATTTCATATTTTTCCTAAGGGCATTAGTACCAAAAGTGAATGTAATAGTGCAACTTGAGTTCAAACTCATGCATATTGAGGCTGCAGTCCAGCACTTTAGCCTATATGCCACTAGGACTCCCCAAGAAAAAGAGAGGATGAAGAAGAAAAAGGAGTAAATAAAATATGGAAGGATAACAAAAGAAGGAAATGAAGAGTGGTGGGAGGGGAAGAGAAGAGGCGAGAATAAAAAAAGAGAAGGGAAAGAGAAGATATTAACAAAGAAAGAAAAGAAGAAATAAAATGAGGAAAGCAGTGAAAGAGGTGGTAGAAGAAGAAGAAGAAGAAGAAGAAGAAGAAGAAGAAGAAGAAGAAGAAGAAGAAGAAGAAGAAGAAGAAGAGAGGAAAAGACAAACAAAAAGAAAGATGGAAAAAGACAAAGAAAGTAAAAAAAGAGTTGGGGAAGAAAAAGAGAAATAAAAGGAGATAGAAATGATCAGTAAAGAAAGAAAGAGAACTGAGGATAAAAATTTGTGAAAATAAAAGAAGAGAAGAAGAGACAAAGGAGAACAAAAAAAGGGAGAATGAGAGGTAAGAAAAGGAGAGTGAGAGAAAAAATATCAAGATATGGAAGAGAACAGACTGGAAAAGTAGTGAAAGAGAAGATATATAATAAAGAAAAAGAAAAAGAAGAAGAAGAAGAAAGGAATAGACAGTCAATGATGACAAGAAAAATACATGAATAAAAAAGGAGGAAAGATGGAAAGAGAAATTTGGTTGGTTAGTTATTTTAATTAATGGCATATCAACCCTTGTGGACTATTTAATTCAAAATCTTGTTTTTTTTTTTGTATATATGATTTCATATGTATTAATACATTGCTAAAAATAATTTGCATTTCTCTCAACATAGTTGACCCTCACCCACTACCTTCTCAAAACTAAGATAAAAAGGGGTTTGGTGTTTGTTTGCCACAAGAGCAATTTGAAGAATATAGTCAGGACACAATCCTGTAGGTGCTAGGGCTTCACATAATTAGTAGATAGATTGAATCAGGCCTCTTTGACCACCAGTCTAACCCAAGTAAGGGCCAAAATGAGTGTTACAAGTTCCATGACTACTTAGTACAAAGATCATGAACCTCTCAGTAGGTTTGGTTTGGTTTGGTTTGGTTTGGTTTCTTTGTTTAATGGCATATCAACCTTTGTAGGATATTTAATGCTAAAGCCATTCTCCTAGAAGAACAGTTGTGGTACTATTTAACCCATAGCTGGGAGGATAAGGGGGTTTCATACCTTTCCCAAGGGTATTTGTCTGAAAGTGAATGTAATAGAGCAATTGGAGTACGAACTCACTTACTACAATCCCACAGTCCATCACTTGACCATTACATCATAAGGAAACCCCCTCAGTCATTAGGATCTTATCTTCTGGCATTATAAGTTACCAACTATAGCCTACAGGTGGCCTTATTGTAGTGGGGAGAGGGTCTAACCCCTCTGCAGAGGTGCAATTCTAAAGTCCCAGTCAAAAGGGTGGGGAAAGACAAAGAGAAAGAGAGAAAAACACCAAGAAAGAGAAAGAGGTTAAAAAACAAAGAAGGCAGGGAAAGAAAAAAAGAAAGAGAAAGGGGGAAAAAGACGAAGAAAAAATAAAAGAGAAAGGGAAAAAGACAAAAAAAGGAAAAGAGGAAAAAGACAAAGAAAGAAGGAAAGAGAAAAAAGGGAAAAGTCAGTCAAGAATGAGCAGAAAAATAGTAAAATACAAAACATAGAAGGATGGAAAGAAAAAGACAAAAAATGGTACTTGATGCTGCCTTGCTTAACACTCAGCATTATAAGGTAAGGATCAAGGGTAAAGTGGAGAAATCCAGGGAATGGAGTAGCACCTTCCCCTACACCTCAGTGTAGTAGCTATTGAAAAAGGAGCCTTTGGGTCACCTTCAACTATAGTCACCAACTTTTATTAGCATTTAGTTACTTGAAATCATATAAATTATTGTAAAAACAGATTGGTGAGAGCATTAAATAACACATGAAAGGTAGATATGCCATAAAAACAATGAAGTAACCCAAAATGGAACAATCATTCACTTATAATATATTTCATTTTAAACAGTTTCCAATATCTTTACACAAGAAATTTTGAAAAATTTATGAATAGTATGGTAACTTGAAACAACTGAATGTGCTTTATAAGTAAGAAAACAGTCAATTGAATGTGCTTTATAAGAAAGGAAACAGACGAATGTGCTTTGTGAGAAAAGAAACAGACAATAGAATGTGTTTTGTGATAGAAGAAAAGACAATAGAATGTGTTTTGTGATAGAAGAAACAGACAATTGAATGTGTTTTGCAATAGAAGAAACAGACAATTGAATCTGTTCTGTGATAGAAGAAACAGACAATTGAATGTGCTTTGTGTGAGAGGAAACAGTCATTTGAATATGCTTTATAAGAAAGGAAACAGACAAATGTGTTTTATGATAGAAGAAAGAGACAATTGAATGTGCTTTGTGATAGAAGAAACAGATAATTGAATGTGCTTTGTGTGAGAGGAAACAGTCATTTGAATGTGTTTTGTGAAAGAGTAAATGGTCAATTGAATGTGCTTTGTGATAGAAGCAACTGTCAGTTAAATGTTTTTTGTGATAGAGGAAACAGTCAACTGAATGTGTTTTATGTAAGAGGAAATGGTCATTTGAATGGGTTTTGTGAGAGAAGAAAAAGTCAGTTGATTGTTTGAAAGAACAACAGTGGCAAAGAAAAAAATAGACAATTGCTAAAATTGTATTTGTAAAATATTTTGAAGCAAAAGAGACTGAGTGATGCGTAAAGGTAGAAAACATCATAGAAAGAAAAAGGACTCATAGACAAGAAAGGCAATGAAAAAAGAAATGATATGAAAGATGAAAAAAATAAAGATACCAGAAAGAGAGAAAAAAAGGAAGATGCAATAACTGTAAAGAAGAAGAAGAAGAAAGTGAAAGGAGGATATGAATGCATAAAAGAGAGAGTGAGAGCTATGACAGAGAGAATGGCTGAAAAAAAAAAAAACACAGAAAAAGAGAAACAGAAGAGAAAAATGAACAGATGAAAAAAGGATAAAGTTGAGAAAAGAGAAGAAACACAAACAAAAATGGGTAAAAGATAGTGTTGTTTTTAGTCAAGAGGAGAGAGTGAAAAAGAGATTAAAAAATTAGACACAAACAAAGCAAGGAAGAGGACATAAAAAAAGAAGTTAAGAATAAGAGAAGAAATACCCTAAAAAGAGTCTAGAAAAGAAAAAGAGAAAAATGAGGAAAGAAAATGAGAGAAAAAAAGAAAGAGAGAAAAAAGAGAAAAGGAAGTTGGGAAAGAGAGAGAGAGAGAGAAAAAAAATAAGGAAAAGAGAGAGAAAAGAGGAAAGAAAATGAGAAAAAAAGAGAGAGAAAAGAGGAAAGTTAATAAGAAAAAAAAGGGAGAAAGAAGAGGAAAGAAAATGAGAAAAAGCAAGAGAAAAAAGAGCAAAGAAAATGAAGAAAAGAGAGAGAAAAAAGAGGAAAGAAAAGGAGAGAAAAAGAGGGATAAAAAAGAGGTGAGAGAGAAAAAAGAAAAAGAGACAGATCTGATCAAACAAAAAGGAGTTGATTGTTTTTAAAATTTTTGTTTCTTTTTTTACAGCATAACAATCCGTCTTGAATTACTTTCTGCCAAAACCAGTTTAACAATTCTTGTTTCCAATTATATACAGTACAAAACATACAACTTCAATGATTTTAGACCATTAAAAGCTTTATAATTAGTTGTAAAATCAATATTTTCAGACCCCATGTATTAATATAAATAGATCTATTTGATCTATAGATAGGACCTTAACAAGCACTATCAGTCTAGCTTAAACGGTTGCAACTAATAATAATAATTTATAAACAATTATACTTTTGAGGGACTACTCTTAATACAAATAATTTAAACACAATAATACGGTTTCAAGTAGTCCTATCTAATACAAATAATCTAAATACAATCACATGATTTCAAGAATTTCTATCTAATACAAATAATTTGCACACAATCACAGGGTTTCAAGTATTCCTATCTAATACAAATAATTTGCACAAAATTACATAATTTTACATATTCCTATCTAATATTAATATTTTTCAACAATTATATGGTTTCAAGAATTCCTAATATTAATTATTTTCATCCAGTTATATGGTTTCAATTATTCCCATGTGATACTAACAATTTTCTACCAGATCTATTTGACCCATAAATAGGACCCTAACAGGTACTATTATGCTGGGTCAGAGTGAATTTTTGAGTAAGAGGTGTCTTCACATATCTGAGAGTTCTCTCAGTAGACCCTTACAACAGGATGTTGTTTAGGGTCATATCCAGAACACAGGAAGGAGCTGGAGAGAAAGAGACAGATAGATGGATGAAGACAGAGAGAAAGAGAGTTGGGGGGGGGTGATGAATAAAAAGGGGAAGTGGCAGGTGTTGGACAAGCAGTAATTGAAGGAGCTCTTGAATGATTTGGTGTGTTCCTATCACAGATTACAGTTCTGCACATAGAATAAGGTGGAGCTTCTATCAAAGAGGAGGATTGTCTTTTGATCATAATCTTTCTTCCTCTTAAGGAACCCACCTCTTCCTTCCACAACTTCTGACACTGAATAATACAGCTTCCTCTGCTACTTTGATGACCAGCAGAAGATTTTTTAGCTATATTTATCAGCATTTCTACTTCTGACACCAAATGGACAAATCAATACTATTTTGTTTTTCTTTTAGTTTCTTTTTAATTACTTTCTTTTCTTTCTTTCTTTCTTTTTTCTTTCTTATTCTATCAGCCTCATCTTTCTTTCAATGTCTTCTTACCTTTTCTTTTTGTTTTTACTTTTTACATATTTCTTTCAAATTTTTCTTTACTTCAAGTTTTGCTCTTTCTTTCTTTCTTTCTTTCTAATTCTATCAGCACCATCTTTCTTTCTTTCTTAATTGATCAGCCTCATTTGTCTTTCTTTCATTTTATTTTTCTTTCTTTCTTTCAAGGTTTTCTTTGCTGTTTCTTTTTTTTACACTTCTTTACTTACTTCTTTCAAAATTTTCTCTCTTTCTTTCTAATTCAGAATGATAAATCCACAAAGTGTGATCAGAATGTATCAAGACTAAAATTTTAAATCTAAATGAAGATATGTGTACAGCTGAATAAATTATATAATAAAGTAATGATGTCTAGATATCAAGACTGTTTTCAGAGATAATTTGATGAAAAGTATGAAAGTTATTATACTCTAACTAAGAGAATAAAGCAGTTTTCAGCCCGATTTGAAAGAGAATGATAATTTTGCTCTATCTATGTTTGTGAAGACCATTATTTTTTCATCATTAAAATTCTTGATATAATGGAGCTAATTGTATAGATCAACTGAAAACCCTTCCAGAGGGATAAGAATTGAACCCCTATCTCCTGGACCATTGGCAAAAATGCTAAGCATTATACCAATTGAAATTGAGTATAAATTATTAATATCAAATTGGAACACATCAAAACCATATAACCATGGACAAATAGTTAAGATTAGATAAGAATACTTGATACCATATCGCTGTGTTCAAACAATTATTATTATGATTATCATAGACAAATAAAAAATATGCAATTTAAAAAAAAATGATTCCAATGGGACATCAAAATTATAAATAGTTATGATTAAATCAAATATTTACAAATGAATAAAATTTTAGCTCTAAATAATCCATAATGGGTTGATATGCCATTAAATAAACCTATCAAGAACCATATAGAAATTGTAATGATTGGAATCAAACATTTACAAATGAATCAAATTCTAGCACTAAATAATCCATAAAGGGTTGATATGCCATTAAATAAACCTATCAAGAACCATATATAAATTGTAATGATTGGAATCAAACATTTACAAATGAATCAAATTTTAACACTAAATAATCCATAAAATGTTGATATGCCATTAAATAAACCTATCAAGAACCATATGTAAATTGTAGTGATTGGAATCAAACATTTACAAATGAATCAAATTCTAGCACTAAATAATACATAAAGGGTTGATATGCCATTAAATAAAGCTATCAAGAACCATATATAAATTGTAATGATTGGAATCAAACATTTACAAATGAATCAAATTTTAACACTAAATAATCCATAAAATGTTGATATGCCATTAAATAAACCTATCAAGAACCATATGTAAATTGTAGTGATTGGAATCAAACATTTACAAATGAATCAAATTCTAGCACTAAATAATACATAAAGGGTTGATATGCCATTAAATAAACCTATCAAGAACCATATAGAAATTGTAATGATTGGAATCAAACATTTACAAATGAATCAAATTCTAGCACTAAATAATCCATAAAGGGTTGATATGACATTAAATAAACCTATCAAGAACCATATGTAAATTGTAATGATTGGAATCAAACATTTACAAATGAATCAAATTCTAGCACTAAATAATCCATAAAGGGTTGATATGCCATTAAATAAACCTATCAAGAACCATATATAAATTGTAATGATTGGAATCAAACATTTACAAATGAATCAAATTTTAACACTAAATAATCCATAAAATGTTGATATGCCATTAAATAAACCTATCAAGAACCATATGTAAATTGTAGTGATTGGAATCAAACATTTACAAATGAATCAAATTTTAACACTAAATAATCCATAAAGGGTTGATATGCCATTAAATAAACCTATCAAGAACCATATATAAATTGTAATGATTGGAATCAAACATTTACAAATGAATCAAATTTTAACACTAAATAATCCATAAAGGGTTGATATGCCATTAAATAAACCTATCAAGAAACATATGTAAATTGTAGTGATTGGAATCAAACATTTACAAATGAATCAAATTTTAACACTAAATAATTCATAAAATGTTGATATGCCATTAAATAAACCTATCGAGAACCATATATAAATTGTAATGATTGGAATCAAACATTTACAAATAAATCAAATTTTAACACTAAATAATCCATAAAGGGTTGATATGCCATTAAATAAACCTATCAAGAAACATATATAAATTGGAATGATTGGAATCAAACATTTACAAATGAATCAAATTTTAACACTAAATAATCCATAAAGGGTTGATATGCCATTAAATAAACCTATCAAGAAACATATGTAAATTGTAGTGATTTGAATCAAACATTTACAAATGAATCAAATTTTAACACTAAATAATCCATAAAGGGTTGATATGCCATTAAATAAACCTATCAAGAACCATATATAAATTGTAATGATTGGAATCAAACATTTACAAATGAATCAAATTTTAACACTAAATAATCCATAAAGGGTTGATATGCCATTAAATAAACCTATCAAGAACCATATATAAATTGCAATGATTGGAATCAAACATTTACAAATGAATCAAATTCTAGCACTAAATAATCCATAAAGGGTTGATATGACATTAAATAAACCTATCAAGAACCATATATAAATTGTAGTGATTGGAATCAAACATTTACAAATGAATCAAATTCTAGCACTAAATAATCCATAATGGGTTGATATGCCATTAAATAAACCTATCAAGAACCATATATAAATTGTAATGATTGGAATCAAACATTTACAAATGAATCAAATTTTAACACTAAATAATCCATAAAGGGTTTATATGCCATTAAATAAACCTATCAAGAACCATATGTAAATTGTAGTGATTGGAATCAAACATTTACAAATGAATCAAATTCTAGCACTAAATAATACATAAAGGGTTGATATGCCA
Organism: Sepioteuthis lessoniana; assembly: GCA_963585895.1. Lineage (NCBI taxonomy): Eukaryota > Metazoa > Mollusca > Cephalopoda > Myopsida > Loliginidae > Sepioteuthis > Sepioteuthis lessoniana. The sequence continues at coordinate 2,861,804 of CAUZXS010001320.1, forward strand.
TTAAATAATCTCAAGAAGAACCAAACCATCTATACTCCTGTTCATTAGTCAAAACTTTAACCAATCATTCACTTCTTTAATTCTCCAGTAAAAAATAGGCATTTTGGAAGTTAACATTTTTTCAATTGAATTTAAAAAAAAAAATAGTGAATACCCCAATCCCCCTTTCCCTAATACCACTAACTGTGCCTGTCATCTAGTGTGCAGTCTTATGCTATTCTTGACATATCCCTTTCAAAACTGCTTTTCATTTTCAACAAAGCTCTCATTTTGCAACATTCTGACACCTGCCAATATAATCTCACTATTTTTTTTTGTTTTTTTTTTCTTATGGTTTTTCATTAAACTGTCCCCACATCACCATCTACATGAATCTCTAGCCCTCGACAACACATGTCTAACTCCTACCAAGCACACCCAGAGCCTCTACACCTTTTTTTTTTTTTTAAAAACAAACAAATACCATCATCAGTATTCATATTACCATGGGCTCCTTAGAAGAGAATGACCAATACCAAGTCAACCATCAACCCCAGACACATGTGATTCCTTAAATACTTTTTTTTTTACCTCTATTTTTGAAGATTCTATCAATGGGTAATTGACAACAGCTAACAAGCTGAGATGTACTTTCAGCTTTTTAATTGAAAATATTCATCATTCTCATTTTTTTAGTCTCTTTCAGAGTTTCAAGAAAAATTACAATCTGAACACATTGTTTTTGTTTTGTTTTTTGGAAGGCGGATAGAAGGTTTATTTCATTTGCTTTCTTTATTTTTTAACTAAATATTGAATATTGAATATTAAGACTATATCTTAATGTTGTGACCCTGGAAAGGGTCACTAAGGAAAACACAAACATGGATATTAGATAACAGATTATATTACACAAGAAAGATAGAGTTACATAGAAAAGGTAAGAAGTCTCGTACTGTTCGGATCATACCAATATTGATCTGCCTCTGGCAGTGAAATCTCTCCATACTAATAACAGTGAGAAGAGTTCATTATGGTAAGATGGGTTAGGATCCCACAACACTTAAAAAGAAAAAAAATCATGTAATTCTTTTTTCAAACTTCACTACAAGCCTTATCAACAGGGCTTAGAATATACTGACTGTATCCCTAGCAGGAGGGTAAAACCCCCACTCAAAAGTATGCCCAAGGTATGCCACTAAACTATATCATTTTAAAGCTCCAGTTTTGCAAGTTTGGGGAGTGTGGAGTACTCCTTTATCATATTTACCCAACCCCTCCGCTCGGGCAGGATATGGTACAAGGTCGATTTTTAAGCAGAGTTTAACAGGTTTGAATTCAGAGTTTTCCTTCTCCTAGAATAGTTGCCTTACCAATGCTGAAGAAATCAGTCTGCCCTACTATTTACCCATAGCTGGAGGGAGAATAATTGGATTCATACCTTTCCCAAGGGTATTAGTGCTATGTTTTGAGCACATCTATTATCATAGTAAATGTTTATTATTATCAAATAGAAATAGTTACTTTCAACTATACAACTCGGTGCAAATTATTTGAACTAGATAGGAATACTTGAAATTATACATCTCTGTATAAGTTATTTGTATTAGATAAAAATACTTGAAATTATATAATCCTATGCAAATAAATGATGAGAGACGAATAAAAAAAATGGTAATTTTTAAAAAAGATAATGAAACATTGAAAATATAGTTATGATTATGATCAAAATTTACAATTAAATTTCAATATTTATTAACACATAAGAAGTAGATATACCCTAAAATAACCAAACCAAACCAAATATACCAAAAATAAACAAACCAAACCAAACCAAATATACCCTAAAATAACCAAACCATACCAAATATACCAAAAATAAACAAACCAAACCAAATATACCCTAAAATAATCAAACCATACCAAATATACCAAAAATAAACAAACCAAACCAAATATACCAAAAATAACCAAACCATACCAAATATACCCTAAAATAACCAAACCAAACTAAATATACCCTAAAATAACCAAACCAAACTAAATATACCAAATATATGTTAAACAGACAAACCATACCAAAACAAATATTAATATGTACAATGATAAAATATTTACAAATTAACCAAATTTTGATACGAAATAACCTATAGGGGTTTGATATGCCATTAAACAGATAAACCAAACCATCTCATTCCACAAATGTTCCAGTTTTGTTTGTTTTTTTTTAATATAACAAACTGCCTTCTTTAAATATTATGGCCTATAAATAAGTACAGCCCAAACAATTATTTATGAAAAGTTATTTTTCTTCTAAATCAAAGATAGTTGGATTTTATTTTTATTTCTAGAGGAATAGCATACAATAAAAATATATTATAAGGTACTATTTATTACCAAACTCTACAACATTGAAATTATGATTTTATGATTATTATATCTAGAGGAACATCATACAAGAAAACCAGATATTATTAGGTAAAATTTATTAACAAACTCTACAACATTGTAACTATGACTGGAACTTTCTTTTTGGCAGTTAAAAATTGATTTTAATGGTATGCCAACCCATCTAGGGTTATTTTACGCCTAGAAGTTAGGGAACTGCATACATTGTAAATTTATATTTACATTTTTTAGAGTAGTTTGTGGAGATTTTTGCACACGGTTATATAATATCAAGTATTCCTATCAAATACAAATAATTCACAAGTAGAACTATCTGACCCATAGATGGGACTCTAACAGATACTCCAACTCCAGGTCTAAGTAGACCTGAGAATAACTGCAATAAGGTGGCAGTCCACACTCCCTAAATATCCAGAACTAGAGCCCCACCACCAGATAGAGTTTACGGTCATATCCAGGACACTCCTGCAGAGGATGCAATTGGTGTATTCTAAGGCCCAACCAACAGAGCAATCTGTTTTGCTGTAATCAGAGACATACACATACAAACTTAATAGTAGTATAGATCAACAAAATTCAAGATTTTTGTTTGGTTAATCAAATATTGATTACCTACAAATAACCCTTTTTAACATTTTTGTTTTGATTTCGACAAATGTTTTTTCTGCTTTGTTTCCAATTGTCTGATGAAAATAATCATATGGCAAAAGAAAGAGATAGAGAACAAGGCAAAGGAAAATCCTACCTGCAATCTGCCGCTTCTTAAACATATTCAATCGCTGTTAAAGCCAACATGACCTTATTGTCAGTTTTCTTACTTCTCTAGTCTATCATTATTGGTGAAAATTTAAATTTCATGACTGCTTGGGTAATACACACACCATTTTATATGTCATGATTGCAAGGTTAATTTTTTGTTGTTGATGTTGTCTTTACTGATCATTTAAAAATAGAACCAGTCAGCTTCTCTAAGAGAGCTTCTTGTTTTCACATGTTTATAAATGTATATTCAATTTTTCTATGGCATTTTAGCAGAATTGGGGAAGGGGTGGCAAGCTTCACAATATTGGTAATTATCTTCAAGTTGATGTTGGCAGAAATGACAGGTTTTGGTCAAATTATCAGATATTTAGAGAGAAAAAAACATATCCTGAAACATAGTTAAAACAAAAGAAACTATAAATAAAATTTTGAAAAAATACTTGAAATTTAATATAATATGGATAAAAATAAATAACAGAAACTTTCTAATGGAAGTATATTTTTCTATAAAACATTATAAAATAAATGGCATCTTTTTTGGTATAATAGTTCACAAGGTAGGCAAGCAGACCATTATCCACCAAATCTGATTCTCACTGGGTGCCCAAAACTTATGGCCTTGTAGTATATCTAAGCTCAACTTAGTGTTAATGGTATCTCAAAGAGTGGTGTAATGTTTATCGTCATAGGAAATGGACACAACAATGCGAGTTCAAATCCTAAACGAGACTGATTGCATTTCACATAACACTAATACCCTTGGGAAAGGTATGAATCCAATTATTCTCCCTCCAGCTATGGGTAAATAGTAGGGCAGACTGAGTTCTTCAGCCTTGGTGAGGCAACTCGTCTAGGAGAAGGAAATCTCTGAATTCAAACCTGTTAAACTCCGCTTGAAAATTGACTTCGGAAGGGTTGGTAAATGTGGATAATAGTGTCTCAAATGATGTAATTGTTAGTAAGTTAAACTATAATACCATTACCAGTGAGTTTGATTGTTACTGAGTGCCCCATACCTCTTGCCTTGCACTGCAAGTAAATAAACTAAGTAAATAATTAATAGAAAGAGGAAGGATATAGTTTTATGTGATCCCATCTCATACTAATAATTTATACACAATTATATCATTCCAATTCAATAATAATCATTTATTTTCAGCCAATTGGACTGTCTCATTGGCATAGTGGGTAGAGTGTTTGCCAATGGCCCAGGAGACCAGGGTTCAGTCCCAGGTCACATCATATCAAAGACTAAAACAATGGTACTTGATACCTCCTTGCTTAACACTCAGCGTTATAAGGTACATATCAAAGGTAAAGTGGAGCAATCCAAGAAAAGGAGTAGCAGACTTCCTCGGTGCATGTGTGTATCATTGGGAGGGGGGTCTTATCTCTCAGTAAGCATATTTGTTAGTATATTCAGAGTTTGGTTTAGTTTTATGGCATATCAACCATTGTAGGTTGTTTAATGCCAAATGCATCTTTATACATATAAACAGCCTCACCACTAGATTTGTTTACTGTCATTTCCACGACAGTCATTGAGGGAGATGCAGTCGATGTATTCTGCAGCCGCAGCCAACTTAGATCAAGTATATTCAGATCATTATTTAAAAAGTTATGAAGATTTCCAATTATCATTTTACATTCATCTCCCTTATATCAGGAATTTGAATGATTAAAAAAATGAACTTCTTCACAAACACAGACAACACAAAATTATCATTCACTTTCAAACCTTGTTTTCAGTTGGTTGTGTTTTATGGCATATCAACCCATTTAGGTTATTTAATGCCAAATTCTGCTATATATATGATTTGTGAACAAAGAGTATGGAGGTAGTATTTTTAACACAGCTAAATGGTTTCAGGTATTGCTATTTATTGTTTTCACATAGTTGAATAGTTTTAAGCATTGCTATTTATTGTTCGTACACAGTTGAATAGTTTTAAGCATTGCTATTTATTGTTTGCATTGAGTTAAATGGTTTCAAGCATTGCTTTGTAATACTAATAGTTCTGTTTGATATTAGTGATTTAGTTGCACACAGTTAAATGGTTTCCAGTATAGTAAATGATAAAACAATTCTATTTGATCCATAGATAGGACCCTAACAGGTACTACTCCTCTGGGGTCAATGTTAACTTGGGAGTAATGGCAAAGAAGGAGTACTTCACATTCCCCAAAGCTCCAGGACTCGAGCCTCACCATCAGATGGTTTAGTGTCATATTCAGGACACTTGTTGGTTAGGGAGGTCTTGTTTTACTTGGTTATTCTTACACCCATATATGTGATATAGGAATCTTCTCTTATGGCCAGTGGTCACTTTTCACTACCATCCTTCTCTTGTCACCTTAATGTCATTCCATCTCTTCTTTATTGTTCAATTTCTTTACTTTTGCGTACATTATTTACTCATTTCATATATATTACCAATACCATTACACAAGTCAAAAGTGCTTTGACCATAGATAGACAATTAGGTTATATCAATTCGAATGGTTTAAAGTTGGAATATAATTTCTAACTTCAAGGAGTTTAGTCAACTGACTTTACAGTCCTTCAGTTACAGCCAAGCATTCAACTGGTCTCAAAGATCATTATCTGTCAATTAAACTGACTTGACTCACACTATCTTTCCAACTATTTTGTGTAATTCAAATCCTCCACAACATGCCAAATAAGATTTAGTCAATCTATTATTTAACACATATATACAAACGAGAGTTTTAGTAATATACAGATTAATTGTGTTTATAGTGATAATGATAATAATAATTAGAAAGAGTAATACTAAAAAAAATATCCATAAAAAAAATAAAGCATTTTTTCTTTTCATTAATGTGGTTTCAGTGTGATGACCATAATAGATCCATTAAGCTTGTGACATTTCCATGAACTTTTCTCCAGTGGAGAAGGAGGAGAGAGAAAGGAAGTAGTGAGTAGGGGTAAAGAGGAGCCTAATAAATCAGAGGAAAGCAAATAGCACAGTTTAAAGGACAATGATTTCACCCAACCCCATACTTTGAATTAAATGTCATATTTGTATGTCTGCCACAAGTTCAACCATGAGAGGGGCTTCAACATGATTAAAAAGAAAAGGAACTGACATTATTATCTAATGGAGGGTGGGAACAAAAATAACAAACCAAAAATCAAACCAAAAATAAACAAAATAAAAACTAAAGGACTATTGCTTGGTTTTCATTTTTAAATGAGTGCAGGTCACTGTACTAAGAGACAAAAATTATATATATATATATAT
>CAUZXS010001320.1:2870716-2900875 GCA_963585895.1 Sepioteuthis lessoniana
GCTAGAACTAAAGTAACAGTCTTCAATGAAAGAGCTTATTTATGGCACATTGGGAGATTCCAATGTGCACACATTGGCCGGTCCATTCCTTGGATTGTGATTGGCTAGAACATCTGATTGGCTATGTCTGTTCATAAATACCAACCCTGTCAGTAGCATTAGTCTTGATTATGCTGGACCTCAGGTAAGTGTTGCTTGTTATAATTGTCACTGTTATTGTTGTTGTACATTGTTGCGTTCTACAAGTTTAGCATAAGTACACAATTTAGTTCTAGTTGACCCATAGATAGGACCCAATCAGGTGCTACCACTCTAGGCCAGAGTGGACCTGGGAGCGATAGCAATGAAGGGGTACTCCACATTCCCCCAAAGCTCCAGCATTACTAGAACCTTATCATCAGATTGTTTAGTGTCATATCCTGGACACTCATTGAAGGGGTTTTACTCCACTGCAGAGGTGCAGTCAGTGTAAACTACAGCTCCAACTGACTGGGCAATATATATATGTGTGTGTGTGTGTGTGTGTGTGTGTGTGTGTGTGAATATATGCTAGCTCCTGATTTGATGGGATTTTTTTCTCCTTATTATTAATTGGCCTAATGAGTAGAGTGTTTATCAATGGTCCAGGAGACCAGGGTTCAATCCCAGGTCGAGTCATACTAAAAAAAAATGGTACTTGATGCCACTTTGCTTAACACTCCACATAATAAGGTACTGATCAAGAGTAAAGTGAAGCAATTTAGGGAATGGAGTAGTGCCCTCCCCAACACTTTGGTGTAGTAGCTACTGAAAAAGGAGCCTTTGGATCACCCTTGACTAAGGTGGCCAACTTTACTTACTTATTACTAATTGTTTTAGAAGAGTTAGCAAATGTTTGGATACCAAGACAGTTTACAGTTTTTTTGATGATGTGTGTAATTGAATTATTTAGAAAAATGATATATCCATGTGATAGATTATTATAGAAAAAACTGTAATCGGGATCAGTTGGTTAATTTTTTCATCTGTGAATTTTAAAAGCTTTTATTTTAGCACATTGTATTTGGGATTTGGGATACTGAAGTTGTACAAAAGAATTTTTCATATTATCAAGTTCATCATTTAAAAATTGGGTGTTACAAATTCTAAGGGCTCTAAGTGTTGTATAGTCTTTTATACTCAACCAAGAACATAATCAAAAATAATGTTGCCCAGTTGGCTGGGGCTGTAGAATACACCGACTGCTTCTCTGCAGAGGGGTAAGACCCCCCCCTCCAACGAGTGTCCTGGATATGACACTAAACACTATGATGGTGAGGTTCCAGCAATGCTGGAGCTTTGGAGAATGCTGAGTATCCCTTCATTGCCATCACTCCCAGGTCCACTCTGGCCCAGAGTGGTAGCACCTGATAGGGCCCTATCTATGGGTTAAATAGTACTGACAGCATATTTATGCTAAAATGAATTGTTTGAGTAAACTGAATAGCTTGAAATAGAAATGTTTTTGACAATTAAACCGTACTTACATTTAAACTGCGTGCTTATACTTAACTGAATTATTTCAAATAGAACTGTTTTTCGACATTAAAACTGTATTTACACTTAACTGAATTGTTACATATAACTGCTTGAATAGTTTGAAATGGAAATGTTTTTGACAATTAAACTGTGTACTTATGCTAAACTGAATTGTTTTAAATAGAACAGATTATTTACATAAAAATGGATTTGGCGTTAAATAACCTACAAAGGTTGATATGCCATAAAACCCAACAAACCAAACCAAACCAAAAATAATGAATAAACGAAACACACATCTTTATAAAAATATATCTCTCATTTTATTCTTGAAAGGGGCACACAGTTTGTTGTGAGTTTGAGAGATAGAGGGAGAGACATATACTCAGAGAAGGGACTTCTTCTTGCCCTATATCTTCTTCCTGTAGCTGTATTGTCACAGACGTTCAAGACGCCTCTAATCGGCTGCATATCCCTGGCTCGACTCTCGATTTTGACTGGACTCTAAATCTGACCGCGTGGTCCTCATATCACATGGTCCCCTTCCAGTTACACACCTGTTCGACTGGCCTACCCCGACGCACTGCCATCCCCCTGTTTACTAATCACAACATGACAGCTAGTCAAAGCACACGGGGTCATCAGGAATGAACCCAAACTCCATGTCAACAGTCATTATATAACATAAGGTAAAAACTTATGATAATTCCATATTTTATTTTAGTATTATGATTCAAGTAAAAGTAAATATGGTCATTTTTATTTTTTTGATAAACTTTAAATTCTAATTTGTTGTTATTTACTAATAATATATCTAAAAAAAATGCAAGGTGTCATTAGTTTCTAGTTTGTATGTAAAATATATGGTAGGTTCAATTTTTGTTTAATTTATATGTAATTTTTGTAAAGTCATTACTTTGAATTTAAATACCCCCAAAATTCTAGATATTTCCATTACATAGACAATATATTACTTCCACTAAGTGGCCTGATTACAAAAACTTTTTAAAAAGACAACAAAGGACCCAACTAAGAGGTGAACACATGAATAAACTGTATTTTTGTTCATGAAAAATAGTAATATATTGAAAAACTAAATGGTTAAAGCGATGGACTGCAGAGTTGTAGGAAGTGAGTTTGTACTCCAGTCGCGCTATTACGTTCACTTTCGGGCAAATACCCTTGGGAAAGGTATTGAACCCCCTTATCCTCCCAGCTATGGGTTAAATAGTACCTCAACTGTTCTTCTAGGAGAATAGCTTTGGCATTAAATAACCTACAAAGGTTGATATGCCATTAAACAAAGAAACCATTTATAAGTTTAATGCATAATGTACAGACTTTGATTATTTTTTTAATTGGTAAAGATAATATAATGTTACTTTTCTTAGGCTGACTTTCTAAATTTTTAATGCATTTATTTACAGGAATATTAGTACATAATGAACAAAGCAGGGATTTTTTTCTTTTTTTTAAAATTTTTAAAACACTAGTTATGTCATTATATTTTTTCAAATAGAACACTATTAACAGATCAAGGAAAATTTCTTCATTTTTTTTCATTTGAAAATAATTTTCTGGAGAAGCATTCTAACATTTCCCTGAAAAATGGTTTAACAAAAAAAATAAAACATTAAACATAGGCATATTATAATACATAAATAAATATATCCTCTAAATATTTTATTTTTCCTATTTACATACCATAAGATTTATTTGCATTTTTCTTATATATATATATATACATATATATACATATATATATAAAAGAAAAATCACTCTTTTTAGTTTGTTTATATATATATATACACATAAACAAACTAAAAAGAGTGACTTCTCTCAGTATTATCAGTGTAACTAAAAGTTTTATGCATCAAAATGAGATATTGCTACAGTATTGATACAATCAGACAGGAAAGAAATTAAACTTTTACTAAAAGTTAGAGTACTGAGAGTAACCACTCTTTTATGCTTGTATAATGTTCTACTTTTGAGCATTTGAAAACTCTGATTTTTATTAGCACTGCTTGCTTTCTGCATTCCTTCACACACACACACACACACACACACACATATATATAAATGTTGACTTTTATAGAATAAAAGCCTAAACAAAATTTCTACTGCTTAAATGGAACATTACCAAATATGGCTTCAAACAGCATCTACTGCATGTAGATTAAAAATTGTTGATTGGTAGTGTTACTTTTTTTCTAAAGATTTAGATTCCCCATGCTTTTCTAAAGAGTATAATATTAAAATGATACTCAGGTTCATCTATCAGAACCTAACATAATTTTATAGTGATATACTGAGTATGATGGTATGCCCTTGCTGATCAATCAGTGTGAGTAGCATCAATTGAATAAAGCTGCAAGTTCTGAGTAGGTGGGAGTCTCAATAGTAAGTAAAAGTTGGCAACTGTAGTTGAGGGTGACTCAAAGTCGCACTTTTCAATAGCTACTACACCAAGGTGTAGGAAAGGGCACTACTCCTTTCCCTGGATTGCTCCACTTTACCCTTGATCCTTACCTTATAATACTGAGTTTTTTTTTTTTTGCATACAGTGAGATCGAATATGGATAATTTTTCAACATATCTGTTTAACCTATAGATGAAACCCTTAAAGATGCTACCACTCCAGGTCTACTTTGACGTGAGAGTAATCCCAATGAAGGGTTACTTCACACTCCTCAAAACTCCAGAACTGGGGCCTAACTATTACATGCAGTTTAGTGTCATACGCAGGACATCCTTTTTGGGAGGGTAAAGGGTCAGCATATTCTAAGCCTTGATGACAAGATTGTCAGTTCTCTAACCTAAGACTGGGTTTATACCAATCCAAACTAAGCTTTGTAAATACCTACTTATTGGGAGGGGGCAATGGAATCAGCTTTCATTTTACCTGTAATTGCTAATATAGCACACATTTATTGGTGTTTACCACTTATCCCATACATAAGGCAAGGACAGGCACACCATACCTAGCCTCTCTTCGTTTCTTAAATTGATAGCTCATCACTGATGCATGTTTGTTCATTATTCACTGCAGACAAGCACTAATGTCTATCAATCTATCAACATCACATTCACTTCATCCCATCAAATCTGTCAGCATCAAATGAAAGTTATCTTGCCATTGTGACTCCAATTAACACTTTTTGTGAGGTAAGTCGCACAAATTCTACTGTCCACTTTGAGGATTGACATTATACAATCTCCCTGCTCCTATTTGTCTTTATGCTAGACTAAATTTAGCAACCCCTACTCCAGTGAAAAAACAAAACAAAACAAAAAACAAAGAGAGACAGAATAGGCCTGCCTTGTGGCAAGAAATGATTTCTTAGAATGCTAAATTGATCTTCTTCCATGTTTTTCTTTTTAAATGTCCTACTAGGAAGAAGAAAGTGTTCCAGTGATTTAGTTAAATGGAAATCTCATGTTGCTAAGCCAGTCGAGTAAAGAAGACATTGTAAAATAGTCCGATATAATTATCTAATCTTCTTATTTTATTTTAAAGAGTGCAAGCTTTTATTGTCATTTTTCAAAATGACACCTTCTCTAAATCAAATCAGAGCAATGTTTTTGCATAAATCTTTACTTTTCATTCATTCTTAAAAATAAACATCTGCTGTGAATGTCTTATCTTATTCTCAGAGTTTATAAGAAGCAAAACCTGCTATATTCCACTAACTGCTCATCTAAACCTTACATTGGTGTAGCTTTCCTTTTAATGTTGAAATAGGATTTCTGAACCCTGGTATATGTTCTATTGACTTAATAAAGGCACTTTTTGCATTTTTTTAATGAAATATTCTTGACAAAACACAAGACTGCGCAAGTGCAGTAACATCCACACTAACCAGACACAGTGTAACATTTTCTTGTTTTGTAAAATGGAAGTTATCTCAAAGGTAACATTTGAAGATGCTGAGTATGTTAAAAGAAAAATGACTATGCAGTTTCATAGCATATAAAAAGATGAGTTTCAAGGGTGCTTTAACCAATTGAAAACTAACTGGAATAAGTATCTTGAATCTCAAAAGGAGTATTTAGAAAAAAAAAGTTTTATTCCTTATTTATTTTTGTCTGAGTAAATTGACAAATGATATATATATATATATATATATATATATATATATATATATATATCAACCCCTCAACAAAAGTAGGATGTGACACGAGGTCAATTTTTCAAGTGGAGTTTTACAGATTTGAATTGAGACTTTTCCCTCTTCTATACAGGTCATCATATCAAGGCTAAAGAGCTCAGCCTGCCCTATTATTTACTCATAGCTAAAGGGAGAATAATTGGATACATACCTTTCTCAAGAGTATTAGTGCAATGTGAAAAACAGTCCTGATCCAGGAATTGAACTCAGGTCACTGTGTCCATTTCCTATGACAATTACCATCACAACACAAGTATATATATATATATATATATATATATATATATATATATATATATATATAATTCACACTAGTATACAAGAATACAGACCAATAGGTTTTTTGTTAACACAATCGTTGTCTCATATTGTTCCTGGATATTGTTCTTCTTGTGCAGAAACTGAAATTTATCTAAAGTAATTAAAAGAATGTAGCTCTTTGGTTTGGAGCAAATGAGTGAAAGTTTGTTAATTAGAAACTTATGAGATTTTGGTCACAGGGTTCTGAGCAGGAATTCTGAAGAATTTCTCAACTTATCCACTTTTGCAAAAATTCCTTCATCAAAAATTTAAACTGCTGCTAAAAAATCTGATTTCAAAAACTGCAACCTCACCCTCATCCTCACCCATTTATTGCTCTGTTAGACAATAAAGTATGGATTTAAAAAAAAAAAAAAATTAGATTTGAATCCCTAAAACTGAAAAAATTTTCACATGGTAGCCTTCTTAAACTAAGATAGTTGAGTTTGTTTTTTTATATAGAAAATATTCAATTGTTTTTTTTTTTCCTTTTTTTTTTTTTGGTTTTGTTTATTTTTTTTATTTTTCTTCTTTTGTAAACCATACCTTAAGATTTACAATTCTTTAACAATTTTTTTCTTTGTTCATCAATTTTTTTAATAATTTATCTTTTCCTTTTTTGCTTTCTTTCCTTCCTTTCTTTCTTTTTAGTTCTTGCTCCATACAAATTTTTTTCTTTTAATTCCTACTTTCCTCTGTTCTTTCTTTTATTTTCATTCTTTTTCTTCTTCCTCTTTCCAGTTAATTTTTTTATGTTTTTACTTGACAATTTTCCGTAAACCTTCTTAAATCTTTTATAAACATGAAATATTCATCTTATCCCCATGAAGATTATCCCCTTCTAAATGACTCTTTACAAAAGTTCTTGTAGGATTACAAAATATATTTTAATCTTTCACTTTGTAAGGTCTAAAAGGATTTTATAATCATGGAAAATTACCTTAAAGTGATTTATCTGACTCCTGTCAGCAGAATATTATCTCACACAGTAAATAACAAAGATTTGCTGGTATCAAACAGGCGGAAAAAGAGACAGGGAGAAATTATTATTTCAACTGAGCTTAAAACTACCAATAAATAGGAATAGCAAAAAAATATTCAAGGTAAGGAATTACTTAAATATCTGGCACAAAAAATAAATCTGTTTTACAAGAGATGTGAATTTATCATGGCTTCCAGATTAAACAATTCTTATGATGATAATAATTTTCATCATCAAGTCATGCCAACAGCATAGATTACCTTGATTCTCTCTCTCTCTCACTCTCTGCCCATGTGTTCCTATTATTAATCACTTCTGGTAAGTCCTTTGGACGACATCCAGTGTCCACACAGAGCTTATGAATGTGAGTTTTTGATGGTTCTCCAAAAATGGCATTCTCCTATAGTCTCCAATTGATGGTCACAAAATGATTATAAAAGCATAAATCTTAAATATGACTTTACATTTTGTATATTTGTAAAAAAAAAAAATTTATGAAATTTATAGTCATGAGAGTGGCATGAGCAGGTGGTTGGTTGGTTGGTTTTACGACATATCAACCCTTTTCGGGTCATTTAATGCCAAATTAAATTTCAAACAATTCAATTTAGTATATTTATAGTTTTTGTTTACAAACAGTTAAATGTCAAAACAGTTCAAATTTAAAACAGTTCAGCTTAGCATAAGCATATAGTGTCAATGTCAAAAACAGTTCAATTTCAAAAAATTCAGTTTAGCATAAGTATACAGTTTAGTTCTAGGTGACTCATAGATAGGACCCAATCAGGTTCTACCACACCGAGCCAGAGTGTTTCTGGGAGCGATGACAATGAAGGAGTACTCTGCATTCCCCAAAGCACCAGCATTACTGGAACCTCACCATCAGATTGTTTAATGTCATATCCAGGACACCCTTTGGGAAGGAAACTCTTACCCCTCGGCAGAGATGCAGTCGGTGTATTCTACAGCCTTAGCTGACTGGGCAAATGAGCAGGTGAGAAAATGTATATATTGAAAAGATAGATTTGTAGTGAATCTGAGAATATGATAGAAACATGTGTAAAGTTGGATAAATCAAACACTCAATTCAAATTTAGATGTGTGATATTTCATTCAGCTTTATTTCATCTTGAACCGTAAAACTGAAGGAAATATCACACATCTAAATTTGAGTTAAGTGTTTGATTTATTCAGCTTTCCACACACACACACACACACACATATATATATATATATATACAAACATGTACAGACAGACATATGTGGAATGGATTAATAAAATACAAAGCAGATTAATAATGTTCTCTGATTTCCCTTCTATGTCACCTCAAGATGGTTGGAGAATATGTCACAGAAATATCACATTAACTTAAAACCAACATATATTCAAGTATAGTTGCTTCATTAGATCTTCATTGTTGAGATATAAGCACCTGCCTTTTGTAAAAGCTTTAATGAGAGAAAGAACACATTGTTTAAATAACAAATATCTCGTCATTTTTCGCTCTTTCAGAGCCGTAGCATCTGTTATCCACAACCAGTTTTCCTCCTTCCCATCATCTCCTCCTCCTCCTCCTCCTCCTTCTCTCAAAAGCCAATCCTATTAGATAAGACTGCGTGTTTAAATCATTATTGGAGCATTAGGAAACTTCAGTTCCCAAACAACGATAATTAGATTTTGACAGAGATGGATCTCTCTCTCTTCTGCACTAACAAGTGCCAGAACAATTCAAAGAATTCTGAAAGATTGGTAATAGCTCTTTGCAGCGATACAATTATTTCAAAATGCAGTCTTTGAGGAGAGATTTTTGTGTGCATTTGTGGACGAGAGGAAGAGACTTACGGGTGGCGTGGGACGAGGGAGGTAATTCAACGGAATCATTTTCCTATAAGACTACACCTACAACCACTACTACAACTACTATTATTATTATTATAGTAGTAGTAGTAATTTAATGAAAAAAAAGATATAGAAGAAAATAGTAAAAGGTAGAGGAGTCATGCATTAAAGAATGATCTTATAAAAAGATTAGAAGCTATTTTTTTGCTATATATATATATATATATATATATATATATATATATATATATATATATAACCGGACATTGGCCTCACGGTTAGAGTGTTCGCCAATGGCCAGGGAGACCTGGGTTCAATCCCAGGTCGAGTCATACCAAAGACTTAAAAAATGGTACTTGATGCCTCCTTGCTTAACACTCAGCATTATAAGGTACGGATCAAGGGAAAAGTGGAGCAATCCAGGGAAAGGAGTAGCGCCCTCCCCTACACCAGATGGGTTGATATGCCATTAAAACTAGTCAATTAATCATATTTTATTACTAGACAACCCATAGGGTTCCAATTCTAACAGTTTTCCATTATCATATAAATGCTTCTATTTAGGAAGGAGTAAAAGATACTAAGTAGTATTTCATAGATTCTTTATATTTTTTTTTTTAGACGTAAAGCTTAAAAAACAAAAAGTTTGGTTAAGAGAGTATGTATCTGTCCGGAATGGATGGTGTATGTGTATTTACCCAACCCATCCACCACCGGCAGGATTAAAAAAAAACGAGGTCAATTTCTGAGCAGAGTAATGCTGGTTTTGAATTCAGAGTTTTCTTTCTCCAAGATTGGTTGCTGTACTAAAGATTAAGAACCCAATCTGGGAGGAGAAGAGATAGATTCACAAAGGTATTAGCCTGAAGTGAATTACTAACAATTTCGTCCAGAATTTGAACTCAGATCACCATGTTCATTTCCTAAAAAAGGTGGAGGGTGTTGTCGGGGAAGTTAAGATGCCAATAACGATTTTTACCCTGCGGCCCAGATCACAGTCAGCCTACCACTGCCTAATATAATGTAAACTGCATATATAATTAGTTGTACTATGTGATGGATGTATTAGGTATATACGTATAAGTAAAGTTGGCGACCGCAGTCGAGGGGGACCAGAAGGCTCCCTTTTCAATAGCTACTACACCGAGGTGAAGGGGAGGGCGCTACTCCTTTCCCTGGATTGCTTCACTTTACCCTTGATATGTACCTTGTATTGCTGAGTGTTAAGCAAGGAGGTATCAAGTACCATTTTTAAAGTCTTTGATATGACGCAACCTGGGATTGATCCCCGGTCTCCGAGACCATTGGCGAAAGATGTGGCAGTAAAAAAAGATTCGATTAGTTTGATTTGGTTTATTTGCTAAACGATATATCAACTGCTTATGATTTATCCAAATTCAAAATCTGATTCATTTGAAAACATTTTATTGTAAAAAGTTGTTATTTTCCATGTTCATTAATTTCTAAAAAGATGTATTTGATCCATAGATCGGACCCTGACAGGTACTATCACTCCGGACCAGAGTGGACCTGAGAGTAATGGCAATAAAAGGGTAATTTCACCCTGTCAATTTCTCCAAAGATGGAGCCTTACCACTAGATACAGTTTTGTGTTATACTCAGGACACCCCAACTCTGAGAGGGTCCTACTCTTCTGCAGGGGATGCAGTTGATGCATTCTAAGCCTCGATGTTGATAAAGATTTTAAGATGGCAGAAGTAGGATAATGCCAGTGTTATTCATTCGTGTACATTAAGCATAAACGCGCAAGAAGAAGAAGAATTATTATTATTATTATTGTTGTTGTTTTTTGTTTTGGTACTTTTTCTTTTCTTTTTTTTCTTTTTTTTACTCCTTAATAGTTTTTCATATCAGCGTGGAATTTGAGTGACAGCAAGTCTCCTCAAGTCTCCAGGACTCTTCTTACTATTCTGGCTGATCTCAATAATGCAGTAGTTTGGATAGTCTTCACTCGTCCAGTCATTTCCAAGTCTTCCAGTCCTTGTACCAATTCTTTGGTGACTGTACCAGAAAAAAAAAAATTGGTATAACTTTCACTTTCATGTTCCCGATTTTTTCGATTCCCTAGCAAGGTCCAGGTACTTACCCTTCTTTTTTTCAATTTTACTCTGTGGTCCGCTGGGACACCTAATTTCACAAGTCTTCAAGTTCACTTTTTTTCTTTTCTTTTTTTTTTTTTTGTTGTTTGGCCGAGATTAGGTGTTCCGTCTGTATCTCAAAATCTCAAAGGAGTTTGTGGGTCTCATTCTCCAGGGCAGATTCTGGATTGTGTATATACCATTTGTTCGTATGGTCAAATTTAAATCTCTTGCACAATTCCCAGTGAATCACGTTCCCCACTCAGTCGTGTCTACTCTTATACTTTTTCTGTGCTAATTTGTTGCATTCACTTATTGTGTGATTGATCGTAACCTACATCTGCTGTTTTGTTGCGTCTTATCTATTCTTGCTTGGACATAATTAGTCCTTATGGCGTTATTTTGTGCTGCCATTAGAAGAGATTTTTTTTCTCTTAAGGTTTCCTTTTCTGAGCCACGTCCACGTTTTCTCGTTGCTTGCCAGTCATTTAAAAAGTCCATAGAGTTGTTTTTCTTCCCATTTTTGGTCTCGCCCTCCTCCATAAATACACGTCAACGAGAGCGTCAGACGGAGTTCACCAATCAGGCGTGATACCATTTGCGTAGTGGACGGATAGTCACTACCCCACTGGATTTTCAGCTTCCTATTAACTAACTACTGTTTAACCTGGTTCACTTGTATCTTGTTTCTGTTACTTGAATATATATGTTTTTCTCTCAACCCTTTTGTGTTCCCCGTGTCTTTCTTTTGTCAGCATCAAATACATAGTCAGTCTGTCGACGCCATCTTTGGGATGTAAGGCATTATACATGGTCATTAGTTTTCTTGTTCTCAGGTCCATTCGTTTAAGTTATTCTCTGGTCCACTTCAAGAATGGTCTCGGGTATCTTACGAGGGGACAACCCAAGTATTTATCCCTTTGATAAGGTTCATTATTATTATTATTATTCCCTCCGCCCCGAATATTTTTCATCAACGGTTGGTTGAACCCACAGATACCAAATACTGACCCTAATTTAAAAAAAAAGAAAAGAAAAAAAAAGAAAGTAAGTTGTAATAACTTTAAGAATAAATTCTTGAATCGCAATTAACGTAAAATTTTTAGAAGTTAACAGTTCTATCAAAGAGTGTTGATTGTTATTGTTTCTCCAGCTTTAAACTTTTCATTTTTCTTCTTCTTTTCGCGTTATTGTTTTACAGTGTTTAAAACCAGAATTCTTATTTATCTATTTGGATGTATTCACGTATTTCGTGACAATGAAACCAGTTCAGTTTAACCCCCTACCAATGTGTTATTCACAACTCACTGTAACCGTTTTCTTTTAAAATAAAAGACCAATTTTTCACACTTAGAATAATTTATCCCCCTCCCTTTTTTTCTTTCTTTTCTTCGTTTTCTTCGTCATCGGCGCCACAAAAGCAATATATTTCTGCTAATATTCATAAGCGGTTTCCGCTCAGAACAATCCACAGGAGTTTCAACGTAGAATAAAGATCCACTAATTTCGCGTATCTGTCTCACAGCAGGAACCAGTAATCCAAAGAATTTTGATTAGAGTTGTTCTAAAATCCCAATATTTAAAGAAAAAACAAAAACAAAAAACCCAAAAAACATTGAATAGACATCCTCTGAAGTTAAAAGAATTTTTATCCACTGATTTATTTGTTCTTGTGTTCCGTACTCCACGTTCAGGGTCGACAATAAAAGATAAGGTGTGTAGCAATGACTTAAGCAAACAAAGTCTGAATTTTCAGTTTTAACTCGAAACTTTTGATACAATTTGACAGTTTCAAAGAATTATAGGATTATTACAAAAAGAAAAGAAAAAAAAAAGATTTAACACGATTTTCATTTTATTACAAATGCTAAATATCAAGTCATATCTTATAAAATTTATCGAGTCATATCTAATAAAATTTATATAAGGAGTATCATTCAATAAATAAGGTGAATTTTGCCTAAGTTGGGAATCGGAAGCTAAGTTTTCAGTTACACCTTTTCAAGGAAATCAATAATCAATAGTTACGTTCGTGTCCCAGAAAACTGTCAGCATCACTTACTGATTGCTGCGCCTGGAACATTAGCGGAGAGTCAGCGAATTCCATCCCATCGACTATCTTTTCCACTCAGGCTTGTTGTGGCCAACTCACGTTTAACCCATTTGTAAACATTTTTTTGGCTAAAATAGGCTACTCTGAACACGTCATTCTTCAGCAAATTTCACGTAGCTTGCACTTCTCAGCCACCAAAAATTTGATGACAGACCTCTGTTCAAGCCTAGACGTTTCTGTTTGATTTTGCTACCATTTTGAATAGCCTTAAAACGAATAGTTTGGCGAGATGAAAATCACTTCTGCTATAAACCAATTCTAAACAATGCAGAATTTACACTTATTGAAAAATAATTCTAAAAAAAAAAAAAAAGAAAGTATTTGGCTTTTTTTTTTTCCAACAACATTCTTCTTATTTACTGAATGACATAGATATAATCAACTATCAATAAATAAATACCAGTTACAAGTTATCTTCCTTGAGGAACAATAATGATTGGAGTGCGCGAAAACGTAGACACCTAAAGTTTTTATCACAATAAAGCAACAAATTAGATTGTAAACTGCTTTAATCTATGGTAGTATATAAAAAAAAAAGAAATACATCTTCAAAAAGTAGAATGAATTAAAAAAAAATAATAATAATAAAATGAAGAATATGAATTTACATTTTCCGCATTATGCAAGTGAATTTGGTCACCTGACCACTAAGTGCCAAATTTTAGGTCAAAGGCTATGCTTGCCTTTAGTTTGTTTGCAGTTATTGTTTTGTTTTTTTAATCTGCTCTTTTTTTTACCACCTGCCTCGCTCGGGGAAGGATAACTGTCTCAGCAGCTTCAAGAACCCGGAAATATTGAAGTACGACGCAATCATCCCAACTCAGTGACACATTAACATGACTAGACGCTTCTACCAAGATTAACCAAACCTTTCACACAAAAGAAATGAAAGTTAAACAGAATATAGAATAAAACCAGCATGTGAAGAGAAACGACATTAGTTACTTGATTTTGTTGATTGTTTTCATTTTACCAACACGTGAAACATCCCAAATTCTTTAAGTCATTCTAAATATTTGGTATTCCCCAGACAAAAATGCCGTTATGGTATGCAATTAATGCTGTGTTACGGTAACACATGTTTAAAACATAGGAACATTGTATTATAGGTGCATATATTACGAACTTCCTCTTACTAACTTGATGGATTTTAAAACCACAATTCCCGTCCCTAGGAGCTTTACTGGCCCTGATACACATACAAATATAAACACATTATCATCTGTTTGTTATGCCTCCGTGGGTATCTCTCCTTTTTATTATCTTTTCAGATCAACCTTGAAAAAAGAAAAAAAAAAGATCTTTGCGCAGAATATGCACAATATTAATACAATATCTTTGTACAAATCAAATTCAGTTATTTACTTTCTAAGCTTAGATTAGTTGAAGCACAAAACCAGAGCTAGGGGCACCCAGTGAGAATTGAACTCGCTAACAGTAATCTTTAATCAAGCTTGCTAACCATTACACCACGTTAAGCAATTCACCGACCAAAATATTTGTATATATTTACAAAATTACATTTATTTATTAGTACCTAACATCGCCGAGTATTGAAGATTAAGCAAAAATCTTGCGTCAGTCACCAAACCAACTAATATCGTAACAATACCGCATCACCTGTTTCTCGTATCCTCTAACCGACAACCGGAATACGAAATCCGATTCCTTCACAGACAATGATCGACTTTCTCTCTCTCTCTCTCCCTCATGCACAAGCACAAAAGTCCGTTTCATGCTCGCCAACCGAATATCACACTCTTTTAGGTTGCCTATCACAACTCAGGATTGCCGTCTGCCACTTATGTACGCACTAATTTATGACTATCCATAAGCGATGGCTATGTTACAGATTCAAACGTGCACAGGTGCAGACATTAGATTGCAAATGGCCGCTTATACAAGCTATACACAAAACAGTATGACCTTGTCGAATCAGATAAATATAAAACATTACAATATCATTACGTTGTCCCTTACGGAAGACAACCACTGAAGTAATCATCTTCTGGTAATTGCTGATTGACTTGTGCTAAGAAACAGACACGAAGTCCTTGCAACAATGGTATAACTTTTATTATTTTCATTCAATTTATTTCAATTGTCAGGAACACTTGTATTTACTTTGCAACTGACGACATTGGGCTCATTTTCAGGTCATCACACCTCACACTTGTGACATGTAGCAATATCTACTTTGAATGACATCGAGCTGCCAAAATACATGATGATTAACAGATAAGTAGGTAAAAAATACATTTAAAAAAAGGATAGTAAGATACCGTTATTAGTTTTTGAGAATACAACGAAACAACTCCAGATAACCAAGATGAATATAATAAATCAATAAAGCTAAAAAAAATAAAAAAATAAAAAAATAAAAAAGCCATGCCCTGTCAGCAGGGCTTAGAAAATGGTATGTGTAACTCCGGAAGTAGGGTAAGACCACCCCCCATACACACACAAAAAGGGGTGTCCTGAGTATAACACTAAATTGTATCTAGTGGTGAGGCTCCACTTCCATAGCTCTGGGGAGTATTAAGTATCTCTTTATTGTCATTACTCCCAGGTCCCCTCTGACCGGAGTGGTTGTACCTGTTAGGATTCTATATATAGGTCAAATAGATCTGTTTGTATATTACATTAAAAAAAAATAATGATAGATGAAAAATATAGTTATGAAACGATAGTAAGAAGGAGAGGTTTAATTACTTTAAGAAAAATATGTAAAACCTTTGTAAGAATTAGAGATTTCATAAATTTCATGTGCATGTGTGCAATTTTATTTTGATAACAGGGTTTGGTTTGGTCGTTTTAATGGCATATGAACCTTCATGGGTTATTTAATGCCAAAGCCATCCTTCTAGGAGAACAGTTGGAGTACTATTTAACCTATAGCTAGGAGGATAAAGGGGTTCATACCTTACCCAAAGGTATTTGTTCGGAAGTGAACATAATAGCACGACCGGAGTTCGAACTCGTTTACTACGATTCCGCAGTCCTGTACTTTGACCATGACATCACGAGGACATCCCCCAGGTTTGGTTTTATGGCATAACAACTATTGCAGGTTATCTAATGCTAAATCCGGTTTATTCATATATATTAGATGCATATTATTTGTAAACGTAAGTCAAAGTTAAATAATTCCAAGTATTGCTATGTATCACTAACATCAGTCATTTGTTTACACACAGTTAAATGATTGAACTGTAATATTTCAAACAATTCAATTTAGCAGAGATCCAAGTTAAATGGTTCAAAGTATTGCTATATATCACTAACAATTCAATTAAACATGGGTCATTTATTCACCCACAATTAAAAGATGAAACAGTTCTTTTCCAAACAATCCAATTTAGCCTAAATCATTTGTTTGCATTCAATTTAAATGTCAGTTCTATTCTACCCATCGATTGGACCCTATCAGGTGCAACCATTCCGGGCCAGAGTGAACCTGAGAGTGATGGCAATAAAGGGGTACTACACATTCCCCAAAGCTCCAGCATTACTCGAACCTCACCATCAGATTGTTTAGTGTCATATCCTGAACACTCGTTAGGATATCTTACCCCTCTGCAGAAATGCAGTCAGTGTATTTTACAGCCTCAGCAGACTGGGCTTTTAGTAGCAGATTTTCAATGCTAAGGAATTTGGTAAGAAGACGCAATAATATTTGTTTTGATTATATAATGTTCCACTAAAAATAATAAAATCTCCTTATCTTTGGCTGAGAAGGAAAAATGGTCGGGAGTTATTTTTCGTCGAGATACTTTATAATATATTCTTTTGTTTCCTACCACAACAGGTTAAGCGGAAGGAGACACCTCATATTCCTTGGATCAAAATAGCTAATGCTATCCTTCTTTTGGGCTTTGATCACAAACAGGTGTCACTTTTCTGATGATGATGATGATGATGATGATAGCGAAGGCATGAATCTAGCTCTCCCTGCGACCGGTTTTATCACTAATCATCATGTCTTTGTTCTTTCGCTGGCATGTCTTTAGAAAAGAGGATCGATTGAGAAACGAGTTGGTGGAGGAGTCAGTATTCTGTTTTACACCGTAATTACTTGTTCACGCGTCATGGCAGCAAATTGCATCTGTATCTATTGTTTATTTTGACAGATAGAGGCCAAATGCGTAAGGCTACATGAATCTCTGAAGCCCGAAGAAGGAACTTTTAAGATTCTTGACGCGAGCTGTGGAACCGGGGGTGAAGAGTCATTGGATTCCCTCAGGCCTCCTGCTGATGACTTCAACATTGATGGACTCGTAAAAAAAAAAAAAGAAAAACATTTTTCCTAACAAACCGAGGCAAACCGTTGCACTTTGGTTTAAGAATGTTCTGTCTTAAAACATCTTTATTTAAACTCGCGCTTTAAATGTGCTAAGTGATTTCAAAACGATCTGATCTGTTCAAATGCTAATGAAATTACGTCGCTTTTACAGGTTCCAACCTAATTTTTACCCATTTTTACGAATATAAATGGCTTTATCCAATTGAGGTGACGTTTGTATTTTGAAGATCTTCCACTCGACGTTGACAGTTGTACAAATTTATTAACACCTATCAACGGTTAAGAGGCGAGAAAGTAAATCTCAGTTATTGCATTTCTACAAGTTAATATACAGACGACAATTACAAGAGGGAAAAATAGAATGAGAGAAACGTTAGGATGGATAAACTATTTTTTCCAACCTAACTCACAGATTTTTTTTTTCTTTTTCCTTGAAAATATTTTCTTCAATGTAGCCATGTCAATTGTCAATACTTAGCTTTCTGGTGAATAAAAAACAGTTCCCATCGCCGTTCTGTTATTTTCTACTTGCGTCTCTGTCTCAGTGTATTTGCAGTCATCATGTCAGCTATTTCCGGTGTGCGATTTTGAGTCCCCTTTTCTTTCTTTCTTTTTTTCTTTTTCTTGGCCCTAAGATATTCGAGATGGGAGACATATTTAAGGTTTCAATGTCTCTTCCCTCGCAGAAAAATTACTATACTCGCATATTACGAGGGTTCATTTAACTTCGCGTCTAAAAACTTATTAATTGTATAGAAACTTGTAAATAATTTACGATCATTTTTTTTCCGAAGAAATTTTTTAAAATTTTTTTCTTGTCTTTATTTATACATTTTATAAAAATGGAATAAAATCGTTAATGCAATTTCGAAAAAAAGTCCCCCTTCACCAAATTTCAGTTTCAAGAAAAGAGGACAAGTGCTGAGAGAAAAACGGACAGAGAACAAAGTATTTTTTTAAGAAGAAGAAGAAGAAGAGAAATTGCAAAATTATCGACTTCGCTGTCCCGGCTGACCACAGAATAAAACTGAAAGAATGTGAAAAGAATGATAAATACCTCGACCTTGGTAGAGAATAGAAAAAACTATGGAATATGAAGGTCACAATTATATGGTGCTTTTAGTACAGTAACTAAAGGATTATTAAAGGGACTGGAGGACCTGGAAGTTGACGGACGAGGGGAGACCATCCAAACTACAGCATTATTGCGAACGGCCAGAATACTGAGAAGAGTCCTGGAGACTTGCTGTCACTCAAACTCAAGTGAAAGACCATCAGCTAAAGCTGATGCGAAAAACTTTAATGAGCAAATAATGATCATAAATTAAATTTTTTTAAAAGAGAGAGGAATCACCAGCGAGATGAAAGAAATCAAAATAAAAAAGGGAATAATTTCATTTAAAAAATGGAGACAAGTAAATTGAAAGATAGACAAACAACAGAAAAAAAATTGTACAAATTTTACGACTACCAACTGTTCATCGTATTCAATGATAACGTTCTGCAGACTTTTTCCTCCATTAAAAAAAAAAAATTGGACAGGTATTGCTGATTGTCAAATGTTTATGACCCCACCCCCACCAGGTTTCTTTTGTTGATCCTATTTACCCAACCCCTCCGCTCGGGCAGGATATGACACAAGGTCAATTTTTAAGCGGAGTTTAGCAGGTTTGAATTCAGAGTTTTCCTTCTCCTAGACTAGTTGCCTCACCAAGGCTGAAGAACCTAGTCTGCCCTACTATTTACCCATAGCTGGAGGGAGAATAATTGGATTCATACCTTTCCCAAGGGTATTAGTGCTATGTGAAATGCAATCAGTCTTGTCCAGGAATTGAACTCGGATCGCCGTGTCTATATCCTGTGACGATAACCATCACACCCTCTGCTCGAGTTTTGGTCATCCTGTTTTACGTGTACCTTCTATAAGTTGAGGATACAGGATCTGCTCTCAAGTTTGTTCAAGTGACTAGCCCACATCTTGAGATGCGTTGGGCGAATATATCATACATGTCAGGAAGTTTAGATTTCTCCAAGATGAATTTCTTTGGGATATGCAACTGCCACTTGGCATATAGTATTTTGGTCTAGTGACGCATAATATAGACGTGAAATTTTGGGGTATCCGCTTTGTATACCGTCCAAGTTTCTGCGCTGTACAGGAGGGTTGAGAGAACTATAGCGCGGCACACTGCACGGAGAGGTCTTTTTTGAGCTCGACTCACTTCCTCAGCCTGCAAAAGGCCTTGGAAGCATTTGACATTCGTGTGTCTAGTTTCGCACCTTGTCTATTGTTGGTGACTTTGTAAAAATTAAAGAACGAAGACGAGTATATATATATATAGAGAGAGAGAGAGAGTTAAGTAAAATAGGAGAAAAATAAAAAAATTAAAAAAAGTTAAGAAAGGGTATGTATTAACACAACTAAACCCTCTCACCTCACAAAGTCATTTTTTTTTAAAAGTAAAGCTGGTTTGATTTCAGAGTTTTCGTTCTCTTTGACTGGTTGCCTCACCAAAGTTAAAGAATGTAGCAGTCCGCCCTAGTATTTACCCACAGTTGGTGAGAGAACAGATGTATTCTGGATTTTACCAAGGGCATTAACGGAAAGTGAAACGCAAACATCCTTGAGCAAGATTTGTACTCAAATTGCCAATCTCATTTTCAATAACCGTTATGCTAAGCACGCCTCTTAAGAAAGAGTAGGAGCAACAGTATTTGGGGAAAAAAAAGGAAAAAATGAGACGGAAAGGGGAGGAGCAATATTTTCA
This sequence comes from Sepioteuthis lessoniana, assembly GCA_963585895.1. Lineage (NCBI taxonomy): Eukaryota > Metazoa > Mollusca > Cephalopoda > Myopsida > Loliginidae > Sepioteuthis > Sepioteuthis lessoniana. The sequence continues at coordinate 2,890,791 of CAUZXS010001320.1, forward strand.
AAAACAAGAAACAAATGAAAAAGAAAATCAGTATTTATGAAACAAAATATAAAGCAAAAGTAAAAAATAAGGAGCGAGGAAGAATCAAAACTGCAATTATTATTTATGTATAAAACGCATTATTTTTCCAGATTATTCATGTATAAGACGCACTATTTTTCAGCCTAAAAGTTAAGGGTTCATATTATATATGAGAATTATATAATAAACTTTTTTTTCCAGCCATATGTCTCACCATATTCAGGACGGGATGATCAAAAGTACGTTATACCTATAGCCCAAAGGACGTTATAGAGAAATTTCCACGGAAGGAAGAATAATTGGAGTTGGACCTTTGCCAAGAGTACTAGCACTACGAGAAATCCAAACAACCTCATCCAGGATTAGAACCAAGGTTACCGTGTACATTTCCGATGACGATAACCATTACACCACGAGCACCCCTCTCTTTCTCTCTCTCTCGCGCTCTCTCTCTCTATATATATATATGTGTGTGTGTGTGTGTGTGTGCGTGTCTGTGTGTGTGTGTTTGTGTTGAAAATTAAAATATTTCATGTCAAACAATGAAAAAAGCTTTTATATACTCACACACACACACACACACACACACACACACACACACATATATATATATAATAATGAATAAATATATATTAGTTTTTACATATACTTAATAGTATGGATGCTTATCTGCTACCACTAGTTTCATGTCATCTTTATACGACAATCATCAAGCATCTGCCTGATGACAGTCGTATAAAGACGGCATAAAACCAGTGATAGCAGATAATGCAATTAAATCTATATATAAAAACTAATATATACTTATATATTATCATATTATATAATAGCTCCATTACAGTTATTGAGCCCTCTCCAAATTATACCACATTTGATTCGCCACAAATCCACCAAGTGAGAGAGTGTCAACCATACACTGCTGTTATATATATATATATATATACACAGGCAGATACAATTTAAAATTATAAACTCACAGCTAGGTAAGATATAACGGTCGCAAAAGCAGAATTATTATTAGCGTTCGATACAATTGTTTTCAATATCAATAACATTTAAAAAATTCAAATAAAACGTTTGAAGAGGTAGAAATATCTAATTTAACCCTCTGTTTAATAAAGCAGTTAAAACCAGAGTTGAAAAATATTTCTAAATTCGATTGATAAACATTTCCGGGAAACAAGTAAACTACATAAAACATCTAATAAGAATGCTATAAAAATTAGATATAGCTGTATGGATAATAATACGCAACATAATACAAAAGTATAACAAGAAAATTATAAAAATAAAGAAAAACAAAATAATGAAAAACACAACCAAAGGAAGTTAAAAACGAACAGGATCAACTATGAAAGTTAAGTTACAATAAGCACTTTCATTCAGAAATAAATGGTACGAAAATAATATGAAACTCTAAATATATTTGCGAGAATAAAGAAAAATATGAAGAACCAGAATTGAAATGATCTCTTTTAAAGAGAGCTCATAAACAAACAATGTAAATTATGCGTGGAAGAAAAGTTGTATATAATAAAATTCAGGAGGTGATCGTGTTTATCGTTATTGGAAATGGGCACGGCGAGTCGAGTTCAAATCCTGGACAAGGCTGTTTGCATTTCACATAACACTAATACATTCGAGAAAGGTATGCATCCAACTTTTCTACCTCCAGCAATGGATAAACAGCAGGGCAGACTGGACTCTTTAAGCTTGCTATGGCAACCGGTCTAGGAGTAGGAAAAATGTGAATTTGAACCAGTTAAACTCCACATAAAAGATTTGACCTCATGTCACCCGCCCCTGCCGGAGCGGTGTTGGAGGGGGGTAAATACATAAATACATATAAAATTTCCTTATCCCAGGAATCTTTTAAAATAAGAGATCAGAATTGCTATCAAAATGCTGCCTTGAAACTAAACATGTACTTTGTAATTAGGTGCAAGATCAAACCATGTGACTTAAATATTGCATCAGACATTGAGAGCATTACATATTTCATCATCATCATCAAAGAGAGCCAGCAGCACAGATTCCTTTGACTCTCTCTCACCATCCGTCCCTGTCGGCTATTGCACTGGCGTGTCCATTTATAAGCATCCATCAGAGGAGCCCGTGGTGTAATGGTTATCGTCGTAGGAAATGGATATCGTGACACGAGTTCAAATCCTGGACGAGACTGATTGTATTTCACATAGCACTAATACCCTTGGAAAAGGTATGAATCCAACTATTCTCCCTTCAGCTATGGGTAAATAGTAGGGCAGACTAGGTTCTTCAGCCTTGGTGAGACAATTAGTCTAGGAGAAGGAAATCTCTGAATTGAAACCTGTTAAACTCCGCTTAAAAATTGACCTTGTGTCATATCCTGCTCGAACGGAGGGGGTTGGTAAATATGTATAAGCCTCAATAAGATGATAGCACTTATGAGTTCTTCCTTCCTTCTCCAGCAGTAGACAGCATATGCACCTGAAGAAAAAGCTAGATGGGAACTACATAAGGATGCAAGGTGCTGTTTTGAACAAATCCTGGAAGCAACATCCCACAAAACAGCCGCTGTACAGCCACTTACCTTCCATCTCATCAATGATCCAAATAAGACAATACTTAATAGAATTCAAAAGTGATTGCATATACCTGAAAATCGTTTTCATTAAACTATAAGTTGTGAGTAGTTTTATTCTATATCTGAAAATGATTTTAACATTATATTAAAATAAATTCATATATATATATATATATATATATATATTCAGAACAAAATTATTACTTTTTCTATACAGTGATCTACCGTCCCTCATCAATTATGACATTTGAGTGATTAGCTAAATTGACCTGTCATTTATAAATTTAATTATTGAAGAGAGAGAGAGAGAGAGAGAGAGAGAGAGAGAGAGCTGGGGGAGCAGATGAGAAATGCTTTTCTGTTCATAAAATATCTGCTACAAGACAGAAAAAATAAGATAAAATAAAATAAAAATTGAAATAAAATAAAATGAATAAAAAGTGTCAATGTTTTTGCTTTGTTTCTCAAGTGTTTTTTTTTTAATTGCTCAGATGACAAGTGGGACATATTGTGGGTAGTTACAACATTTATTTGTACATAATAATAACAATATTCTAATGACTTTTCTTTCTTTCTTCTTTTTTAGCATCAGTATTCTTATTAACTCAGTGATAATCCCACTTAATCCTTAAATCCATATTTACTCAACCCCTCTGCTCGGGCAGGATATGACACTAAGTCAATTTTTAAGCGGAGTTTAACAGGTTTGAATTCAGAGTTTTCCTTCTCCTAGACTAGTTGCCTCATCAAGGCTGAAGAACCCAGTCTTTTCCCCACTATTTACCCATAGCTGGAGGGAGAATAATTGGATTCATACCTTTCCCAAGGGTATTAGTGCTATGTGAAATGCAATCAGCCTCATTCAGGATTTGAACTCGTGTCGCCGTGTCCATTTCCTACGACGATAACCATTACACCACAGGCACCTCCAAAATCCTTAAATCAGATTGGAGTTCAGCAATTGGTTGGTTGGTTGGTTCTACAGTATGTCAACCCTTGCAATTTGGGGGGAGTAATAATATGGTTTCAAGTAACTTCTAGTATTAATAATTGATAATCCTTTGAAAAGAATTATAACAACAAGTATGTATTTACCCAACCCCTCAACACAAGCAGGATGTGGCACAAGATCAATTTTTTAGACAGAATTTAACAGGTTTGAATTCAGAATTCTCTTTCTCCTAGATTGGTTGCTGTACTAAGGTTACCGGACATTGGCCTAGGGGTTAGAGTGTTCGCCAATGGCCCGGGAGACCTGGGTTCAATCCCAGGTCGAGTCATACCAAAGACTCCAAAAATGGTACTTGATGCCTCCTTGCTTAACACTCAGCATTATAAGGTACGGATCAAGGGTAAAGTAGAGCAATCTAGGGAAAGGATTAGCGCCCTCCCCTACACATTGGTGTAGTAGCTATCGAAAAGGGAGCCTTCGGGTTACCCTCGACTATGGTCGCCAACTTACTAAGGTTAAAGAGCCAGTCTGCCCTACTATTTACCCATAGCTGGAGGAAGAATAGCTGGATGCATAACTTTCCCAAAGATATTTGTGCTATATAAGATGCAAATAGCCTCATACAGGATAATTTTAACCAAGTAAAATTAATACTAATAATTTGCACAATTTTAAACGGTTTCTCGTATTGCTCTCTAATTTTATACAGTTTCTAGTACTCCTATCTAATTTTAGAGGATTTCTAGCATTTCCCTCCAGTTTTATATGGTTCTAGGTTTGGTTTGGTTTGGTTTGGTGTGGTTTCTTTGTTTAATGGCATATCAACCTTTGTAGGTTATTTAATGCCAAAGCTATTCTCCTAGAAGAACAGAAGTGGTACTATTTAACCCACAGCTGGGAGGATAAGGGGAGTTCATACCTTTCCCAAGGGTATTTGCCCGAAAGTGATCGTATAACATGACTGGAGTTTGAACTCGCTTACTCCACTTCTGCAGTCCAGCGCTTTAAACCATTACACCATGAGGACACCCCCATGGTTTCTAGTATTCCTATCTAATTTTATAAAGATTTTAGTATTGGCCTCTAATTTTATATAGTTTCTAGTATTCTTATCGAATTTTATAGAGTTCTAGCTTTTCCCTCTATTTTTATATGGTTTCTAGAATTCCTATCTAATTCTTTTGGAAGCAATGATATGGTTTCAAGTAATCTATAATAACAACTTCAAGTAACTTTTCTTAATACAAATAATTTGGTCACACTTATGTTTTCTAATATTCCTATTAAAAATTATTAATTTTCAAACCAGTCTATTTGACCCATTGATGGGACTCTATCAGGTGCTACCACTCCAAGTCAGAGTGCACCTGGGAGTAATGGCAACAAAGGAGTAAGTTCTCACTCCCTGAAAACTCCATAATGAGAGCCTCACCATCAGATGCAGCTTAGTGTTTGTTTTAACCTAACAAAATGCTATTGAAAGAGAAATGACTAAAACAGAGTTTGGAAATCTTTATAACATTGGCAAAATACAATACTTGCCAGCGGTGTGAAGAAGGTAACCACTGCTAGTGGTGACTACTTAGTATATTTTCACCTCCTCACAATGTATTTATAAGGAATGGGAGATACCCATTAATGTTCATAGGTAGGGTATATAATTCTGTAATACCCAAGATACAATTAACGATGATAGATTTACATGTTACTGGCAGTTGTGACATCAAAAAGATTAATTGATTACTTTTTCAAAGATGTGTTCATGTCTTTTTCAAGAGTTGATTTACAATGAAGCAAATCCCCGAAATTGTCAATATGACCTTAAAGGAATCAAATCAGCTATCAGGCACTAAATGTGACCTTTACTCATTTTAGTAGTGGTGGGTAACTGCTGCATGGAAAGACTAACCTCAGAGTTTTGACTTAGCAATTTTTGAAAGTCTATATCATCTTCATAAAAGTATCCCAACAGTACAGATTTCTTGGATTCTCTCTCTCTCTCTCTCTCTCTCAACATCTATCCCTACTGACCATTGTTCTTATAAGTCAGCTAGACGGTACCCAGTATCTACACAGAGCTGATGAATGTAAGTTTTTGCTGGTTGAACAACACAGGTGTGCACATGTGTTGAAATCCCTTGCAGAACATTGCTTATAAGTTCATCCTTTGCATTCAGAATGTCTTGCTCATCTTTCTTGGGTTGTTTGTGATATGGGAGGCAAGTGGCCATACAACTTATTTTGTGGAGTGCTGCAACCAGGATTGGTTTAAAACAGCATATAGCATCTTTGGGTAGTTCTCATCAAGCTTTTTCTCAGAGCCTTTCATTAGAGTCCAAGTGGTGCAGCCATACAGTAGTACTGACATGGCTACAGATAAGAAAAATCCCATTTTATAAGAGACATAAGATTCCCATATGGTCAATAGCTGGTCATTAGTATTCCATGCTTTACCAATGTGTATGTTGACATCACTGTTGCCTAATAAGACATATTTATCTTACTGAGGAGAGGGAGTTTTCATAGAATCTTTGCTTTCCCACTGGTATTCCTCCATTTGGAGCACTTCGAATAGCAAACCATAAATCTGATCCAACAATTTTTATGAGGGTCAACTGAAAAGTTCAGAGGCTGACCAAGATAAATCTCATGTAATGTGAACAAATTGGGTTTATTATTTTAACAAGAACTCTGTTGCAGTCCACACACTTCTTCGATTGGCGTTGCAGTACTTGAATCCCATCAGTAAAAAAAAAGTCATCAATAGCAGATATGACATCATTATATGAATTTTTCATCCCAGCCTCATAACTAAAGGGAGGAAGTGCTTCCTCAAAGAATGGTACCCCACTTGACTGGACACAATTTTGTTTTCCCACAGAAGCAAAAGATTTGGAATGTTTATTTTTCATATATTTTTTCTATCTTTATTCATTTATTTTTAATTTACTAGAACACTGGAGAATATATAACTGAAAGAAAAAGTTTCTCATAAATACTTATATTTGAAAGTTTTCAAAGTATTAATGTTTCAGGATGGTTAAAGAGGTCTTTTGTTTTTCCTTTAAATTTTGCTCCTCAGTGATGTAATACTTTGAGAAATTGATTTAAATGAAACTCATTTTGAAAAATTCAAACCAATTTATTTTGATTAAAAATGTTACATTTTTACTTGTTTTATTAATATTATTTTTTTTATTTCTATTTTATTTTTTGTCTTGCTTTTATTATTTTGATTAAATAAATACTGAGGGTTAATAAAAAAAAAATAAAATAAACAGAATGTAATCTAAAAGTGGACAGTGGCTATTTTTATTTTTTGTCTAGTTGCATTTCTCCCCTGACAAGAAGAAATCAACAAATACAAAAATCTTTTTTATCATAATCTTGTCATGAAAATTTTTTATGAAAAAAAATGGATGACCAATAATAAAAACTGATTAAAAATTTACAAAACAGTGTTTATTTTTCATTTGCTTTGTATTATAATTTTTTGTTGGTTATTTTTGTGTTCATTATTCATTTCTTTCTTACGTTTTTGTCTTTCATTCACCTTTCCTTTCTCTCCTTTCTTTGATTTTATACATTGTCAGTCTTTCTTTTGTTGTATTTTTTTCATCATGGAGGACATCAATGTATAAGATTTAACAAGAAACAATACACCTATACCCAAAATACAACCAGGAAAAGCTAGGTTTTTTTCCCTCTTTAAATGCCTGTTTTCTTTCAAAATGGGCTTCAATTTGTTGAATCAAGAAAAGTAACTCTTACCAAGACCATAAAATTATATCAAAATAATATTAGTCCCTGATTTTTTAGCATTTTCTTTCACTGTACTAAAACTTACATAAAAATACACAGAAAGGTCCTTCCCTGGGGCCAGAAAAAAGGATTATAGTGTTATTTGTATATGTTCTCAGCAAAAGAAAAAATCAAAATTGAAAAAAGATGTTACAATATAAACTTTTGACCTGTTTTGTACTTGGTGTTTTTTGTTTTTTCCATTTGGTCTATTTTTTAATTTTTAACTAATAAAAAAAATTTCCCAAAACCTACAGAGAATAAGAATTGTCAAGATGTTGGTGATCTTGAACTCTTTTCAGGTACTTCGTTAAACTTTAATTTTCCCATTTTTTGGTAAAATTTACTTTTTGTATTCCTTATTTTTTTTTAAATCTTTGCTATTATGGTTGATTTTTTCTTCATAAATTTTAGATTGAAATTTTTTTTTTTTTCGTTAATAATTTAAAATTTTTTTTCTTTTACTTTTTCCTACTTCTTACAAATTTTTAAAAATTCCTGTTCAGATGTATTGTTTTGTAGTTTGTTTATTCAAATTAAAAAATATTTGTCAACATTGACTTTTCACAATTTTACAAAATTAGATTAAGACAAATGCATGAACATTCTTTATATTCTATATTATTTGGAATTTTTTTTCTTTAAAAAAAAACTTTATATGAATCTTGATGTGGATGTTTTTGGCTGTCTATCAATTTTTGTTTGATACTTGGATATAAATAAAGAAGAGAAGTGAAGTGAGTGGAAAGGAAAATGAAAGACAAACTATGAGAACAGGAAGAAAAAAGACAAAAGGAAGGGAGAAAAGGAAAAGAAAAGAAAAAGATATGGAAAAAAGAGAAAGAAAAATAAGGGGAAAAAATAACATAAGAAAAAGAAAGAAAAAGGATAAAAGTAAAAGAAGAAAAAAGAAAGAAAAGAACAAAAATAAAATGAAAAAAGAAGAAAAAGAAAGAAAAATGAGAGCAGTAAAAGAAAGAAAAGCAAGAAGTGTGAGAGGGAGAAAAGATAGAGTTGTAAAGAAAACACAAAGGAAGAGAGAAAACCAGAAGGAAGTTAATAAAAAACAAAAAACTAAAACTAAAGAGAAAAAAGAAAGGGAGAAAAGAAAAAAGGAAACAATAGTCAGAATAATAAAAGTAAAGACTATATATGTAAAGTGATACCATTTGAAATATCAGAAATATTTTCTCCTTTTCAAATAGCACAATGAAATCTTTGTCTACCATCTTTTTGCTAATAAGACATATCAAATGCACCCTGATTCTTCAGAAAAAAATAAATCGAATGAATTAAAGGATTTGCATCAAAGAAAAAAATAAATCAGTTTAACTGAAAAATTTATGTCAGTGTTTTTACTTATATATTTATTTCTTCTTATTTGTTTTTCTGGATAGAATACTTACAAACACAGGTGCCATATGGATTCAACATGAAACTTAATTACCTTACCTTGAAATTGTCTTGGCAGACTCTGGGAGACACATCAACCCCTCAATAAACAAATAAGCAGGTAAGGCAGTCATAGACCTCCCAAATAAAAATTTAAAAAAAACTCATGAGCCGGGTGCTTTCACTACAGAGATATAGAAAAGTCAGTTGAAGACACTTAGATAGCAGAAAATGATTTTCATTCAATAACTGGATACACTACATCACCAGTGCATTGTTCTTCAGTTCTCTTATAGCTTATTAACTCTTAATAAAGTTGCTAAAAATCTTTTCTCCAGACAATTTTTAAATGATAGATTGGCAGAATTTATTATTGTTATGAAGTGTAGTTAGTGGGAATAAATTCTATGACCGTCACATCATCTAGTCTGATTGATATGGGATGTCCCTCAAGGTCATTTGGGAATGTGGCTTTCATTGGAGAGAAGTCACATGATCATATGACCCTAGAAGTTTAGAAATGAGATAACTTCAATCAGTTAAAAATTGTTAAGAGAGTAAATTGAATTCCTTACTTCCTCTGATCAGTGACTCTCTGTTTAGTTGGATAGGTGATAAGAAATGAAAATAATGTGTGGGCATAAAAATGTGAACATATGTCCAAGTTGTTCTTCATCCCAACCCAGAAGCACAGAAAACAGTTGGTGTCACAAGGACAACAAGAGAAGAGATACGAACAATATGGTAACAATAAGACACAGAGTGAAACAGCAACAGAAAAATGGTTGGTTATTTCTGTTTGGCCCATAGATAGGACCCTATCAGATACTACTACTCCGGAGTCAGAATGAACCCAGGAGCAATAGTAATGAAGGGGTACTCCACATTCGCCAAAGCTCCACCATCAGATTGTTTAGCGTCATATCCAGTACACTCGATGAGGGAGAGTCTTACCCCGCTGCAGAGAAGCAGTCAGTGTAATCTACAGCTCTAGCGGACTTGGAGCAACAGAAAAATGAAGAAAGGAGCTGAGTGATGAATGTTATAGCAATAAGAAATTAAAAGAACCAATATAAATACGATATGGCCTAATGTAGAAACTAGTTGAGAACTATCTAAAATCATAGAACATAAAAGAAATACTTCTATTTGTCTTCTCACTTTTATTCATTATATATATATATATATATGTGACTGTGTGTGTATATATAGTCATCATCATCATCATGTCGTGCCGCAGGCACGGATATCCCTGACCCTCTCTCGCCACTTCTCCCTATCGTTTATTGCCTCTGGTAGGTCTTCAGGGCCACATCCCGTATCCTCACATAGCTGCTGAATGTATGTTCGAGC
>CAUZXS010001320.1:2901075-2913575 GCA_963585895.1 Sepioteuthis lessoniana
ACCCCACCCAAATTTTTTATGAAGTTAATTTTTTGCAAAACAAAAAATACCAGGAATTTATCATTTCTAGTGAAGTATTACACAAAACAGATATCATTAAACAACATTGAAATTCTCTTGCAAGGAAAAAAAAATTAACACATTGCAAATAACAAACAGAATATTTTGTATGGCGTAGCAGTAAACAAGTTTGGTAAGAAGATCATTACTAGTTAGTTTGACTCTCAATGAGTGCTCCATACTTCTGCCCTTGTGCCAAACTAAGCCAAAATTAGTAAATCAATATCTATATTTTACTTTTCTTCTACCTAGTTTCTCTGGGGTTTTTTCTTTTTTCATTTTAGAATGTTTTTTCCAATTCTCATTATTTTTAACCTTTTCTAATTCTGTTTCATGTCTTTTTGTTACTTCAATATTTATTCACAAATTTCTTTTTGGCATTTTCTTTTATGACTTTTCTTTATTTATTTACTTCAACATTTCTAGCAAAATGGAAAAAAGGCAAACAGAAAAATAAAACAAGAAATAAATCAAAGAAATAAAGGAAAAAATAAAGTCCTTCACTTTTTTTTTTTATAATTCATTTTTTTTCTCCATTGTGTCTTTCACTAATTTACTGGCAATCTGTTTTCCATCAGCCTTACTTTTTTTTTTCCTTCAAACTTTTTGCTCATCATAATCTTCTCCAATTTCCTTATTGACTATTTATTTGTTAAAGATCATGTTATATATATATATATATGAAGATTGGTTATTTAGAGAAACAGGAAGGCCAAATGCTACAAGTATTATCAAAGATTAAAAAAAATAAGGAAATAAAAAGTAGATTTTGTTTTGGAAATTGAGAAGATTAGAATTAAAGTCAACTGATTTGATTCTTTTTCTTCTTCCTTCATTCCTTTCTTTTTTGTCCACTTGTTTTTCTTTCTTTTTTTTTTCCTTATTTATTTGTCCCTGTTTACTGTTTTTCTTCTTTTCCCCTCTTTTTTCTTTGTCTTTAGTCTTTCGTTTTTCAGCCCTTTGTTTCTTTCTATCTTTTTTCTTTCTAAACTTCACAACAACAGCATACTTTTCCTTCTTTTTCACTTTTTCTTTCTTTCTTTTTATTTCTTTATCTTTCTCTCTTTATCATTCCTTCTCTGAATTTTTTAATCCTTCCTCCACTCTGTTTCTTCTTCTTCCTTCTCTTTCTTTATCCTCCTTTGCTTTCCTTTCATCATTTTTTCTTTCTATTTCTCCTTTTTATTCCCATATCTTTCATTCTCTCTATTTCTTTCTTTCTTCTCTTTATTTCTTTATTTTTCTAAACTTTTCTCTCTCTCTCTCTCTCTTTATCTTTCCTTCTCTTGATTTATTCATTTTTTTTAAAATCTTCCTTGAAACAATAATTTCCAAGATTATATGTCATTTACAAATAAGAAGTAAAGTGATGAAAAAAATGTTAAAAAAAAAAAGCAAAAAACAAAGCCGAACTGATAGTCATGGAAACTACAATTCACTGGACTTAGACATATAAGTTTGCAACGACCTTTGGATCTGCAATTAGTACTTTCTTCATTCAAGTGTAATTGGATACTTGATATGCATGGTGAGTAGATAAGAATATTCCAGGAAATCTTAGCTTTTTTTCCTTCTCTTTTAATTCTTATTCTTATTTTGTGCACATCTAGCAGAAAGGTCAGTCTATTGTATATATCATTGTGAATTAAGATCCAGTCTTAGGATTTTCCATCTATTATGTTGTTATTTTTATAACAGAGAAAAAAAAATTAAGATAAGATTTCCTTCTTCTTCATGCCCACCTGAAAGTTTTTTTTTTGCTTTTTCATTATTAATTTTATTGGGGAGAGAAAGAGAAAGAGAGGAGATGGGCATTATCCATAACCAAAGAGGCAACAATTGATCAGGTTGAGACGATGTAACTGTATCTAAAATTAATGGGAAGTAGGGGTGAAAAAAAGATTTAAAAAAACAAAAACACTAAAAAATAATAAAAAATAATGTTTGAAAAAGAAAACCACTGATATGAAAAACATTATTAAAAAGATATTCAAAAATATTTTAAAATGTAAAAAAGATGGAAACATTTTTGTTTGTCACTTTCTGAGTCCAATAACCAATGTTGGATTAAGTCATGACCTTTAGAAACCACAGCTTGAAGGAGGGAGTCTCTACCAGTTGAGTGGAGATGAGTAGTCCTTATTTTTTAAAGTTTATATATATATATATATATATATATATATATATATATATATATATATATATTATAACTATAAATTCAGATAAGATGCAAGTTAGAAAAGTTAAATAAAAATTACAGAATGCCACAACAGCAGAGCAGATTTGATTTGGTTCGTTTCAACTCATAATGGGTTATGTAATGCCAAAATTAGATTCATTTCTAATTAGATTCATTTCTTAATGATATCAAGTATTTTTATCTAATACCAATAATTTTTACACAGTTATATACTTTCAAGTATTCCTATCTAAAAGCAATAATTTTTACACAGTTATATAGCTTTAAATATTCCTATCTAATACAAATAATTAGCATTAAGTTATATGCTTTCAAGTATTCCTATCTAATACTAATAAGTTATACACAATTTAATGGTTTAAAGTAATTATCCTATTTAATGATAATCATTTGTTTGACTTTAAGTATTTTTGTGTAGCACACCAATAATTTGCAAGCAATTATATGATTTCAAGTAATTAATATCAATGATAATACTTAGTAAACAATTATAGCTTCTATTTAGTACTCTTAATGCAAATAATTTGCATACAGTTACATTCTTTCATATATTTCAATCTAAAACTAATTATTTTAAAGAATGCAGTTCAATATTTGTTATAGTGATATACCTCATGACATCACTGTATGGACCCTCCACAACACTATAAATAGTAACTGGCTCAATGAACAAGCAAGTGAGTCTAGTCAGTTACCAGTAACTGTTACAATCTGTATTTCCATAAATATATACTGCTGTAAACCTTACATCTTTGTGTTATTCATTTCTGGTCCTTCAAGGCCACAACAATATCATATCCAGGACATTCTTTTTTTGTGAGTTGGTGGGGGGTCTTACTTTTAAGAAGAGGATATAGTCAGCATATTCTAAGCTCCATCAAAAGAGTCAAGCGGGTTTAAAGCTTGAAATATTAAAATTAAGTTTCTGCTTAGCTCAGTCTGTTTCTCTGAGTTTCCTATGTAGTACAAGATTGTCAGATGGAAAAAAAGGAGAATAAGTAGTTGATCATTATCAAGTCATGCTGCTAGCATGGATTTCTCTGACTCTCTCCATCCATCCTTTGGTGAGGTTCCAGTAATGCTGGAGCTTTGGGGAATGTAGAGTACCTCTTCATTGTCATCACTCACAGGTCCACTCTGGCCCAGAGTGATAGCACCTGATAGGGTCCTATTTATGGGTCAAATAAAACTAAACTGTATACTGCTGCTAAACTGAATTGTTTGAAATAGAACTGTTTTTCAACATTAAAACTGTGTACTTATAATAAATTGAATTTTTTAAAATAAAACTGTTTTGACATTTACCTGTTTGTGTAAACAAAAAACTGTACTTATACTAAACTGAATTGTTTGAATTAGAATTGTTTGACTAAACTGAATAGCTTGAAATAAAAATGTTTTTGACAATTAAACTGTACTCATGCTAAAGTGAATTGTTTGAAATAGAACTGTTTATATGTATAAGAATGGATTTAGCATTAATAATCCACAATGGTTGATGTGTCATAAAACCAAACCAAACCATCCATCCCTATCATCAATAATTTCTGGCAAGTCTTCTAAACTGCATCCTATGTCCATACAGAGCTCTTGTAGATAAGTTCTTGCTCATTGGTCAACACTGCCACATCCATGTACAGGGGTACATAGTCACTTATGAGTTCGTCCTTGCTTCTCCAGCAGTGTCCTGCATGCCTTATTATTATTTGTCTTATTTGGATGGTTTTAGAGATGGGAAGCAAGTGGTTGTACAACAGTGATAGATAAGTTCTTGCTGGTCAACCAACACTGGCACATCCATATGTAGGGGTCCATAGGAGAATGTCACTTATAAGTACGTCCTTGCTTCTCCAGCAGTGTTCTGTACACCTTGTTTGTTTGTAGGCAATTATGATTTAGAATAAATTCTTAAAATCATAATTACTCAAAGAAAAAAAATAGGTCCCTAAACTATTTTTGAAAAAATAACGTCAATTTTATTTAAGCGTTTTATGAGCCTGATTTACTCCTTGGTAAAGGAGTGACTGCTTATTTTCATGATTTTTCAAACCCACAGAAAAAATAATTACAACCATGAATTGTTCTACTGTTGATCCCACAGAGAAATGTGACAATTCTTGACATCAGATGAAAAGTAAGGGCCACAGAGAAATGTACCAAAGCTGTCTACACTTCTTGACATCAAATGGGAAGTAAGGGCTCATTTTACTATCACAAATAAATTGTTAACTGAATCCCCCACCGCCTGAAACCTTAAACAGTTCAATATTTTAAAAAATTAACAAATTCCTGAAAGATACAAAAGCCTTATCGATAGAATGCACCAATAATCACTTTTAAAAAACATATTTTTCACTACCATTTGTATCATTTGAAAATTATATATATATATATATATATATATATCAAGAGAGGGAGACAGACTGACAGAGAAATTAAAAACAGAAGAAAATCTAAAAACTGTAATTACTCAATTTTTGAAGAAATAATATTAATTTTATTGAAGTATTTTACAAGCATGATTCGCACAGTCTTTGGTAAGGAGTGACAGTTTACTTTCCTGAGTGTTTGAACCTGTGAAAATGTTTTTTTTAAAAAAAATGATTACAAGCATAAATTTTTCTGCTGTTGATGCCACAGAGAAATTTACCAAAGTTGTCCACAATTTTTGATAAGTAAAAACAATGAATCTTTATTGTTTCTTCAAAAGTAAAAACCTTTAGAGTGTAAGAGAATAGATGAGTGATATCAAATGAATTCTGCTAAGTGATAAAGAAGAAACCATTTCAGTCATGCCAAACAAGTAAAATGACACAAAATAAATGGAATATTTCTACAAGTGACTGCTTCTATTTATATCTTATGGAGATTCTCACCAAAATGGTACAAGTTGCAAAGTTCAATAAAAGCAAACCAACATTATTTAATGGCATCTTCCAGGTAAAAGACAGGTTTGGTAAAGAAAAAAGAATCAGTGGGTTTAATACTGACTTTTCATTAAATAGGTTTTCCCACAGTCAAAGTCATTCACAGTCCCTAAAGATGCTGGCCTGTGGGGTGTATTTCTTTTCTCCCACAACCTCATAGAAGAGGTGAATATATGGTGGGCTGAGAAGGTACGGAAAATTTAAACTCTCTAAGTTGGTGTAGACTAAGTTTCTGCAATCAGTAATCTCCGAAAAAATATCCTTGGAAAACATTCCTGCTAAATGGATCATTGGTTAGTTGATTTTATGGCATGTCAACCTTTATAGGGTTATTTACTGCCCAAGTCAGTTTTTTTTCAAGCAATTATATAATCTTAAGTGACTATGCCTGTTTAATAATAATAGTCATTTGTAAACAACTATAGCTTCAAGTAACTATTCTCAATACAAATAATTTATACATAGTTCCATTGTCCAAATGAATAGAGTGTTCGCCAATGGTCTGGAAGACCGGGGTTCAATCCCTGGTCGAGTCATACCAAAGACTCAAGAAATGGTACTCGATGCTGCCTTGCTTAACATTCAGCATTACAAGGTAAGGATCAAGGGTAAAGTGGAGCAATCTAGGGAAAGGAGTAGTACCCTCCCCTACACCTCGATCTAGTAGCTACTAAAAAGGGAGCCTTTGGGTTACCCCCAACTAGGGTCGCCAACTTTACTTTTATGTGTTTTCAAGTATTCCTATCTAATACTAATAATTTCCAAAACATATCTACTTGACCCACAGATAGAACTGGAACAGGACCACACTAGGTCAGAGATGAGTAATATTAATGAAAAGAAGATTCTACACTTCCCAAAGCTTCAGAATAGTTTGGTTTGGTTTGATTGGTTGGGTTTTGTGGCATATCAACCATTGTAGGTTATTTAACGCCAAATCCATTTTTATGTAAATAATCTGTTCTATTTAAAACAATTAAGTTTAGCATAAGTACACGGTTTAATTGTCAAAAACATTTCTATTTCAAACTATTCAAGCAGTTATATGTAACAATTCAGTTAAGTGTAAATACAGTTTTAATATCAAAAAATAGTTCCATTTCAAATAATTCAGTTAAGCATAAGCATACAGTTTAATTGTCAAAAACATTTCTATTTCAAGCTATTCAGTTTACTCAAAAAATTCAGTTTAGCATAAGTATGCTGTTATTTCTATTTAACCCATAGATAGGGCCATATCAGGTGCTACCACTCCGGGCCAGAGTGGACCTGGGAGCGATGACAATGAAGGGTTACTCAGCATTCCCCAAAGCCCCAGCATTACAGGAACCTCACCATCAGACTGCTTAGTGTCATATCCAAGACACTCTTTGGAGGGGTCTTACCCCTCTGCAGAGGTGCAGTCGGTATATTCTACAGCCCCAGCTGACTGGGGGGCAAAGCTTCAGAATACAAACCATACTACTAGAACCAGTTAAGTGTCATACCAAGAACATATATTTTATCTATCTTTATAAAGATTTACTATATATATATATATATATTATTAGGGTGTTCAGAAAATACAGTCCACTTTTAATATCAAATGCCTAATTTAAACTGTGTGCAAACAAACGACTTCGGCAAAACTCAATTGTTTGAAATAGAACTGTTTGATCATTTAACTGTGTGTAAACAAATGACTGATGTTTAATCAAACTGTTGATGATACATAGCAATGCTTAGAATCATTTAACTTTGTTGACTTATACTAAACTGAATTGTTAGAAATAGAACTGTTTGATCATTTAACTGTGTGTAAACAAATGACTGATGTTTAATTAAATTGTTAGTGATACATAACAATACTAGGAACCATTTAACAGAGAGCAAAAGAATGATCTAAGGCTCGTTTAAAAATGCTATCAACAAAATGTATTTACAGATCATATAAAGAGGATTTGGCATGAAATAACCTCCAATGGTTAATATGCCATAAAACCAATCCGGGAAAAAAATCAAATATGGTACATCATCCATTGTAGGTTATTAATGCCAAATCTAATTCTATACATATAAACAGTTCTATTTCAAACAATTCAGTTTAGTATAAGTACAGTTTTTGTTTGTACACCGGTAAATGTCAAAACGGTTCTATTTCAAACAACTCAGTTTAGCATAAATACACAGTTTCAATGTTGAAAAACAGTTCTATTTCAAACAATTCAGTTTAGCATCAGTACACAGTTTAGTTCTATTTGACCCATAGATAGGACTCTATCAGGTGCTACCACTCCAGGTCAGAGTGGACCTGGGAGTTATGGCAGTGAAGGGGTACTCCACATTCCCTTAAGCTCAAGCATTACTGGAACCTAACCATCAGATTTATTAGTGTCATATCCAGGACACTCGTTGGTGGGGGTCTTATTCCTCTGTAGAGAAGCAGTTGGTGTATTCTACAGTCCCAGCCAACTGGATAAAAGATTAAAGTATTCTCTTCATTAATTTTTTATAACTTCTTTCAGGATTTGATTCTGAAGGTTATATTTGCCGAATCATGAACATTAAAAGTGATGTGTCTACTTTTCATGTTTTGCCATAATTTTGATTCATTACACTGCTTGGCCACATGTTGCCAGGATGACACTGCTTTGCCACATGTGGCCTGGATGATGTAGCAGAAGCTTAGTGGCTTGAGATATGAGACTTTACTACATCCACCATATTCTCCTGATCACTCACCCACTGAATACCATCTTTTCAAACATCTGGACACATTTTTTAAACCCAAAAATATTCCGTTTCAAAGAAGATGTAGTAAATTTATTCAAAGATATCTTGGCATTAAAACCTTTACTGTTTTATCATATGAATCATAAATAAGCATGGAGGTACCTGTGGTGTAATGGTTATCGTCGTAGGAAATGGACACGGCAACTCGAGTTCAAATCCTGGACAAGACTGACTGCATTTCACATAGCACTAATACCCTTGGGAAAGGTATGAATCCAATTATTCTCCCTCAAGCTATGGGTAAATAGTAGGGCAGACTGAGTTCTTTAGCCTTGGTAAGGTAACTAGTCTAGGAGAAGGAAAACTCTGAATTCAAACCTGTTAAACTCCGCTTAAAAAATTGACCTTGTGTCATATCCTGCCCGAGCGGAGGAGTTGGGTAAATATGATAATCATAAATAACCATGTTAATTGATCACAGAAATGCAGAAATGTCCATAGATTATGATTGATTAAAATACTGATTAAATTCATTCATTCAGGAATCAAAGATCATTCTAAAATCCAACAGTATTTTCCAAACAGCCTCATATATATATATATATATATACATCATCATGTGATGCCGCTAGTACGGATATCCCTGACCCTCTCTTGCCACTTCTCCCTATCTTTCATTGCTCCTGGCAGGTCTTCAGGGCTACATCCCCATATCCTCACATAGCTGCTGTATGTATGTTCGAGCTAGTCGTCCTGCTTTTGCTTGGCCATATGCGGGGATCCATAGGAGTACATCACTGATGAGTTTGTCCTTGCTTCTCCAGCAGTGTTCTGTCTGCATGTCGGGTTCGTCTAACTTGTATAGTTTTCATGACGGGAGGCAGGTGGCCGTATAGTTGGTGCCTTGTGGCGTGTTGCCACCAGGACTTGTTCAATATTGCTCACAACATTTTTGTGTAATTGCCGTCGAGCTTCTCCCGCAGCCGTTAAGTTAGCATCCAAGTAGTGCATCCATATAGCAGTAACAATACGACCACTGCCTGGAAGAAACTGCGTTTCATTTTATCGGTCAGGTTTGATTTCCATATGATCGAGAGCTTATCGATAGCTGTCCATGCTTTCATTAGCCGTGTGTTGATATCATTTTCAGTTGATAAGACGCTGCTTCCCAGTCAAAATCAATGGAGCTTGGTGATTGTTAATTTTTGCTTATGCTAGACCATTAGTTTGGTGAGAAACTAGCAGTCACCAAGTATCAATGAATCTATGTCTATGCTATTTAAATTTAGATCTACATATGCTCTATCACAGATATTGAGCCCTCTTCATTTATAAATATAGCTAACTCTATAATTACATTTTATATATATAAGGTTTTCTCTCCGACAGTCCAGATGAGGCCTCGCTTAATTTTCACCAAATCTAAAATCTCTACTGAATAGGCAAGTGATTTCAGACTATAGATGATAATGAAGAGAATGTAATGTGACAGCTAATAGCAATCATTGAAGAAAACTTCCCAGAACTATTCACCAAAATATCAGAGAATCTAGATCAAATAAATAACATATTAGACACAAAAGGAAATAATTAAAAGAAAACAACAAAAAAAAATTAAAATACACCCTAACTTGATCTAAATTTGAGAAACACACAACACATGGGGTCTCAAAATGGAAAAATTTGAAACATGTAGTATACAAGTATATGAATTAATAATAATAAAAAAGCAGAATACCAAATTTGAAGCCATTTAAAGACCTATATATATATATATATATATATACACACTGGTCCATTGATAAAGTAGAAAGTATCCACTATATATGGGTAAATGTGTAAAGGGGTTTTATAAGGATACCAAAGTGCCATTACTTTAGATATTTTTCAGTGGACATTAACATACTCTATCTTTTCCAGTTATAACCCATTTTGTGTTTTATTAGGAATTTTCTTATAATACCACTAAATAAATCTACTTCATCTTTATGACACTTTTCTCAAACTCAGGCAATGCCAGATAACCCTGCTAATAAAATATATTTCTAATATTACCTTCCAATGTAGATAGTTTATTGTGATCCAGGAAAGTTATATTGGAAATATCCACGTTGCCAAAATTCTATCTCAGTCACCGATTGAAGATAATAAGAATCTAAAAATTGTTCAAGTTTGAGGAAAATTGTCATGATCTGATTTTGTATAAATAGAATTTGGTTTTTAAAAGGTCAAATCGGTAATTCATTTAACTAGTATCATATTGCAAATAAGCTCTCTAAGGAGATTTGGAGTGTTTTCATTTTTTTTCAAAATCATGAATATTAAAATCAACTCAAGAAATTCATGTTTTCGATTAGGTAGAAGATTTAAAAAAAGAAAAGTAAAAAAAGACAAAACCAAAAAAATCTTCTGAGTTCAAATTCTGCTCAAGGCAGTTTGCATTCCCTCTGCACCTTGGAAAAAGTACATATCTGTCTCTTCTTTCCCTACCACCAAAGCTATGGGTAAAATTGTCAAGCAGTCGGTAATTAAGTTGAAACCAATCCAAGTACAACTCTGAATTGAAATCCCCTGCCAATATACCATGGAGAAGCATGGTAGAGTAAGGCCCATTACTCCTCATGTCTTCCAAACCTTGGGGAAGGCCTAAGTCATATAGTGGACTGAAAAAAAGGTTACTGCTGATATACAAGAAGATAAATCCAAATAAGAAAAGTTTGCAAGAAAAACTACTCTATACTACTACAGTCAAATAGGTATAAAACCCCCCAAAATATCAAATTATGAACATTAAAAGTCCATTACTTTAAGTTTCAGGTGGTTGGAATAATCATCAGATTGAAACATTTGATGATTGAGCACACAAATGTTCATAATTCTGATTTATATATACGTTAGGATAGCATAGAGAGAGTAAAATGTGCTTTGGGACTATCAATTTCATGTCTTAGTCTGATGACAACATAAGCAAGCAAATGACACCAACCACTGCTGACTTTGTGTCAATGCAACCCTAACTTAGATCCTCATATACTCTATCACTGATATTGAGCACTCTTTATTTATAAATATAACCAACTACTTTATGTATATATATATATAAGTTGGCAACCTTAGTCGAGGGAAACCTGAAGGCTCCCTTTTCGTTATGTATGAAATACCATTAGAAGAACTACAAAAACCCCAGAAATATAGCAATGAACAACCCTTTGCATATGTCTCAACATACAACAAAAACAACCCAGAACTATTCACAAAAATATCAGAGAATCTAGATCAAATAAATAACATATTAGACACAAAAGGAAATAATTAAAAGAAAACAACAAAAAAAAATTAAAATACACCCTAACTTGATCTAAATTTGAGAAACACACAACACATGGGGTCTCAAAATGGAAAAATTTGAAACATGTAGTATACAAGTATATGAATTAATAATAATAAAAAAGCAGAATACCAAATTTGAAGCCATTTAAAGACCTATATATATATATATATATATATATATACACACACACTGGTCCATTGATCTAGAGGGTAGAATGTTCACCAATGGCCCAGGAGACCAGGGTTCAATCCCAGGTCGAGTCATACCAAAGACTCAAAAAAATAGTACTTGATGCCTCCTTGCTTAACATTCAGCATTATAAGGTAAGGATCAAGGGTAAAGTGGAGCAATCCAGAGAAAGGAGTAGCACCCTCTCTTACACCTTGGTGTAGTAGCTAATGAAAAAGGAGCTTTTAGGTCGCCCTTGATTATGGTCCCCAACTTTACTTTTTTATGGTAAAAATTTAACTCTAAAAGTGACTCTAAATCCAAAAACCTTTACAGTCAGTGCCTAATACAATAATGTAGACCAATATCATATTGTATCATTAATTATAAAAATGTAAGGCTGGGTAAAAACTCCTAATTCCTAGTTACAAGTCTCAGTCAGGTGAACTGGTAATCCACACATCTGCCATATATATATATATATATATATGCATATATTATTTAAAAAGAATAAATTGTCAAAATATATTTAGATTATATAACCACCTTTTCATTAACATAAACATTGAAATAAATATTCTTGTTATTTTTCAAAGAGTTTTTGGTTTGTTTGTTTGAAATAAATTTACAGCTCTTCAGAGAAGGACTGTAAACATAAAATAAGCTCTAAACTATGGAATAATTGCAATATGATACAAGGTAAAAAAAAAAAAAAAAAAAAAAAAAGAAATAGCCAAAATTACTAATATACAAATTGGACAAGCTCCAAAATTATCCCGTGTCTCCAAAACACAGGTTCAATTTTGACAGTTTATAAGCATATTGGTATAAAAATAAGTACAGGTATTCTTGCCAAATTATTAAAGCCAAAAGCAATTTATATTCCTTTATATTTTCTCTTAGAGAATGACAAACAAGCAAAATAAGTATATATAAAAAGAGCCCAAAACACATATTGTTTCAGGCTAGAAAGTGTGGTCTGGAGAACCTGAGGCCAAACTTTTGTGGACCTTATTTTTCTGATGCAGGTATCCTTGGGGAACAAGAAAAGTTTTAGTAAATGAGCCAAAGACAAGCCTGTTTATAAAAATTTTTCTTGTTC